>JADRCD010202507.1:2730-23051 GCA_019843815.1 Montemys delectorum | reverse complement strand
AAAGATCTTGTACTGGCTAGTTTTGTGTGTCAACTTGACACAGGCTGCAGTTATCACAGAGAGGGATCTTCAGTTGGGGAAGTGCCTCCATGAGATCCAGCTGTGGGGCATTTTCTCAATTAGTGACCAAGGGGGTAGGGCCCCTTGTGAGTGGTGCCATCTCTGGGCTGGAAGTCTTGAGTTCTATAAGAGAGTAGCCTGAGCAAGCCAGGAAAAGTAAGCCAGCAAGGAACATCTCTCCATGACCTCTGTGTCAGCTCCTGCTTTCTGACCTGCTTGATTTCCAGTCCTGACTTTCTCTGGTGATCAGCAGCCATGTGGAATAAACCCTTTCCTCCCCAACTTGCTTCTTGGTCACGATGTTGTGCAGGAATAGAAATCCTGACTAAGACAGATCTATTCCCAATTTGTTGGTTGCCATTTTGTCATACTGACAGTGTCTTTGCCTTACAAAAGCTTTGCAATTTTATGAGGCCCCATATGCCAATTCTTGATCTTAGAGCCTAAGCTATTAGTGTTCTGTTCAGGAAATTTTCCCCTATGCCCATGTACTACAGGCTCTTCCCCACTTTCTTTTCTTTTTTTCCTTTTCTCTTTTTTATTAGATATTTTCCTTATTTACATGTCATATGATTTCTCATTTCCCAGTTTCCTCTCCAAAAAAACCAAAAACAAAACAAAAACAAAAACAAAAACAAAAAAAACAAGAACAAACCCCTATTCCTCCTCCCTGCCCCTGCTTGATACCCCACCCTCTCCTGCTTACTGTCCCTGGTATTCTCCTACACTGGGTCACAGAACCTTACCAGGGCCAAGGGCCTCTCCTCCCATTGATGACCAACTTGGTCATCCTCTACTATATACATGCTGCTAGAGTTATCAGTCCCACCTTGCGTACTCCTTGGTTGGAGGTTTAGTCCCTGGGAGCTCTGAGGGTACTAGTTAGTTCACATAGTTGTTCATCCTAAGTGGCTGCAAACCCTTCAGCTCCTTCAGTCCTTTCTTCAACTCCTTCATTGGGGACTGTACTGGCTAGTTTTGTGTGTCAACTTGACACAGGCTGGAGTTATCACAGAGAAGTGAGCTTCAGTTGGGGAAATGCCTCCATGAGATCCAGCTGTGGGGCATTTTCTCAATTAGTGATCAAAGGGGTGGTGCCATCCCTGGGCTGGAAGTCTTGGGTTCTATAAGAGAGCAGGCTGAGCAAGCCAGGAGAAACAAGCCAGTAAAGAACATCCCTCCATGGCCTCTGCATCAGCTCCTGCTTCCTGACCTGCTTGAGTTCCAGTCCTGACTTCCTCTGGTGATCAACAGCCATGTAAAAGTATAAGCCAAATAAACCCTTTCCTCCCCAAATTGCTTCATGGTCATGATGTTTGTGCAGGAATAAAAACCCTGACTAAAACAGGGACCCTGTACTCAGTTCAATGGATGACTGTGAGCCTCTACTTCTGTATTAGTTGGGTACTCTCAGAGCCTCTCAGGAGACAGCTTTCTCAGGCTGGAGTGCCCTTCCTTCAGTCTCTGCCCCATAGTTAGTCTCTGCAACTACTTCCATGGGTATTTTGTTCCCCCTTTTAAGAAGGAATGAAGCATCCAGATTTTGGTCTTCCTTCTTCTTGAGTTTCTTGTGGTTTGTGGATTGTACTTCGAGTATTCCAAACTTCTGGGCTAATAATCACTTATCAGAGAATCCATACCATACATGTTCTTTTGTGATTGGGTTACCTTACTCAGGATGATATTCTCCAGATCCATCCATTTCCCTAAGAATTTCATAAATTCATTGTTTTTAATAGCTAAGTATTACTCCATTGTGTAGATGTACCACAATTTCTGTATCCATTCTTCTGTTGAGGGACATCTGGGTTGTTTCTAGTTTCTGGCTATTATAAATAAGGCTGCTATGAACATGGTGGTACATGTGTCCTTATAACATGTTGGAGCATCTTCTGGGTATATGCCCAGGAGTGGTATAGCTGGGTCCTCTGGTAGAATTATGTCCAATTTCCAGAGGAACCACCAAACTGAATTCCAGAGTGGTTGTACCAGCTTGCAATCCCACCAGCAATGAAGGAGTGTTCCTCTTTCTCCACAACCTCTTCAGAATCTGCTGTCACCTGAGTTTTTTATCCTTGCCATTCTGACTGGTGTGAGGTGGAATCTCAGAGTTGTTTTGATTTGCATTTCCCTGATGACTAAGGATGTTGAACATTTCTTTAGGTGCTTCTCAGCCATTCGGTATTCATCAGTTGAGAATTCTTTGTTTAGCTCTGTACACCATTTTCAAAAGGCTTATTTGGTTCTCTGGAGTCTAACTTCTTGAGTTCTTTGCATATGTTGGATATTAGCCCTCTATCAGATATAGGATTGGTAAAGATATTTTCCCAATTTATTGGTTGCCATTTTGTCCTATTGATAGTGTCTTTTGCCTTACAGAAGCTTTTCAACTTTATGAGGTCCCATTTGTCAATACTTGATCTTAGAGTATAAGCTATTGGTGTTCTGTTCAGGAAATTTTCCCCCGCGCCTATGTGCTTGAGGCTCTTCCCTCCTTTCTTTTCTATTAGTTTCAGTGTATCTGGTTTGATGGGAAGGTACCTGACTCACTTGGACTTGAGCTTTGTACAAGGAGATGGGAATAGATTGATTTGCATTCTTCTACATGCTAACTGCCAGGTGAGCCAGCACCATTTGTTGAAAATGTTGTCTTTTTTCCATTGGATGGTTTTAGGTACTCTGTCAAAGATCAAGTGACCACAGGTGTGTGGGTTCATTTCTGGGTCTTCAATTCTATTCCATTGATCCACCTGCCTGTCACTGTACCAGTACCTTGCAGTTTGTTTTTTTTTTTTTTTTTTAAATCACAATTGCTTTGTAGTACAGCTTGAGGTCAGGGATGGTGATTCTACCAGAAGTTCTTTTATTGTTGAGAATATTTTCGCTATCCTAGTTTTTTTGTTATTCCAAATGAGTCTGCAAATTACTCTTTCCAACTCTGTGAAGAATTGATTTGGAATTTTGATGGGGATTGCATAGAATCTGTAGATTGCTTTGGGCAAGATGATCATTTTAGTATATTAATCCTGCCAATCCATGAGTTTGGGAGGTGTTTCCATTTTCTGAGATCATCTTTAATTTTTCTTCTTTCTCAGCATCTAATGAGGTGATCGTATGGGTTTTTTGTTTGTGTTTGTTTATATAGTGGATTATATTGATGGATATCCATATATTGAACCTTCCCAGCATCCCTGGGATGAAACCTACTTGATCATGATGGGTGATTGTTTTGATATGCTCTTGGATTTAGTTTGCAAGAATTTTATTGAGTATTTTTGCATCAATATTCATAAGGGAAATTGGTCTGATGTTCTCTTTTTTGTTGGGTCTTTGTGTGGTTTATGTATCAGAATAATTGTGGCTTCCTTGAATGAATTGGGTAGAGTACCTTCTGTTTCTATTTTGCGTAATATTTTGAGGAGTATTGGTATTAGGTCTTTGAAAGTCTGATAAAACTCAGCACTAAACCCATTTGGTCCTGGGCTTTTTTTTGGTTGGGAGACTTTTAATGACGGCTTCTATTTCATTAGCAGATATGGGACTGTTTAGATCATTTACCTGATTTTAATTTAACTTTGGTACCTGGTTCATCCAGGTTTTCTAGTTTTGTTGAGTATAGGCTTTTGTAGTAGGATCTCATGATTGTTTAGATTTCCTCAGTTTCTGTTGTTATGTCTCCCTTTTCATCTCTGACTTTGTTAATTAAGATACTGTGTCTGTACCCTCTAGTTAGTCTGGCTAAGGGTTTATCTATTTTGTTGATTTCCTCAAAGAACCATGTACTGGCTGGTTTTGTGTGTCAACTTGACACAGGCTGCAATTATCACAGAGAAGGGAGCTTCAGTTGGGGAAATGCCTCCATGAGGTCCAGCTGTGGGGCATTTTCTCAATTAGTGATCAAGGGAGTAGGGCCCCTTGTGGGTGGTGCCATCCCTGGGCTGGAAGTCTTGGGTTCTATAAGAGAGCAGGCTGAGCAAGCCAGGAGAAGCAAGCCAGCAAGGAACATCCCTCCATGGCCTCTGCATCAGCTCCTGCTTCCTGACCTGCTTGATTTCCTGACTTCCTCTGGTGATCAACAGCAATGTGGAAGTGTAAGCTGAATAAACCCTTTCCTCCCCAACTTGCTTCTTGGTCATGATGTTTGTGCAGAAATAGAAACCCTGACTAAGACAAACCAGCTCCTGGTTTGGTTGATTCTTTGTATAGTTCTTTTTGTTTACATTTGGTTGATTTCAACCCTGAGATTGATTATTTTCTGCCTTCGACTCCTCTTGGGTGAATTTGCTTCTTGTTGTTCTAGAGCTTTCAGTTGTGCTGTCAAATTGCTTGTGTATGCTCTCTCCACTTTCTTCTTGGAGGAACTTAAAGCTATGAGTTTTCCTCTTAGCACTGCTTTCATTGTGTACCATAGGTTTGGGTATGTTGTGGCTTCATTTTCATTAAAATCCAGAAACTCTTTAATTTTTTTCTTTATTTCTTTCTTGGTGAAGTTATCATTGAGTAGAGTGTTGTTGAGCTTCTACATGTATATGGGCTTTCTATTGTTTATATTGTTATTGAGGAGCAGCCTTAGTCCATGGTGACCTGATAGGATGGAAGGAATTATTTCAGTCTTCTAGTATCTGTTCAGGTCTATTTTGTGACCGATTATATGATCAATTTTTGGAGAAGATACCATGAGGTGCTGTGAAAAAGGTATATTCTTTTGTTTTAGGATGAAATGCTCTATAAATATCTGTTTCATCTGTTTCATAACTTCTGTTAGTTTCACTGTGTCTTTGTTTAGTTTCTGTTTCCATAATCTGTCCATTGCTGAGAGTTGGGTGTTGAAATCTCCCACTATTTTTGTGTGTGGTGCAATGCGTGCTTTGAGCTTTCGTAAGGTGTCTTTTATGAATGTGGATGACTTTGCATTTGGAACATAGATGTTCAGAATTGAGAGTTCATCTTGGTAGATTTTACCTTTGATGAGTATGAAGTATCCCTTCTTATCTTTTATGATCATGTTAGGTTGAAAGTCGATTTTATTTGATATTAGGATAAATACTCCACCTTTTTTCTTGATACCATTTGCTTGGAAAATTATTTTCTAGCCTTTTATTCTGAGGTATCGTCTGTCTTTGTCACTGAGTTGGGTTTCCTGTATGCAACCAAATGTTGGGTCCTGTTAACATAGCCAGTCTGATAGTCTATGTCTTTTTATCGGGAAATTGAGTCCATTGATATTAATAGATATTAAGGAAAAGTAATTGTTGTTGTTAGAGTTGGAATTCTGTTCACGTGGCTATCTTCTTTTAGTTTTATTAAAAGATTACTTTCTTGCTTTATCTAGGACATAGTTTCTCTCCTTGTGTGGGAGTTTTCCATTTAGTATCCTTTCAAGGGCTGGGTTTGTGGAAAGATACTGTGTAAATTTGGTTTTGTCATGGAATACTTTGTTTTTTTTCCATCTATGGTAATTGAGAGTAATGCTGGGTATAGTAGCCTAGGCAGTCATTTGTGTTCTCTTAGTGTCTGTATGACATCTACCTAAGATCTTCTGACTTTTGTAGTCTGGTGAGACATCTGTTGTAATTCTGATAGGTCTGCCTTTATATGTCACTTCACCTTTTTCCCTCACTGCTTTTAATATTCTTTCTTTGTTTTATGCATTTGGTGTTTTGACTATTATGTGGCGGGAGGAATTTCTTTTCTGGTCCAGTCTATTTGGAGTTCTACAGGCTTCTTGTATGTTCATGGGCATCTCTTTTTTTTAGGTTTGGGACATTTTCTTCTATAATGTTGTTGAAAATATTTACTGGCCTTTTAAGTTGGAAATCTTGACTCTCTTCTATATCTATTATCATTAGGTTTGGTCTTCTAATTTTGCTCTGGATTTCCTGGATGTTTTGGGTTAGGAACTTTTTGCATTTTGAGTTTTCTTTGACTGTTGTGTCAATGTTTTCTATGGTGTCTTCTGCACCTGAGAATTCTGTTGGTGATGCTTGCATCTGTTTCCTGACTTCTTTCCTAGGATTTCTATCTCCAGAGTTGTCTCTCTTTGTGATTTCTTAACTTTTTCTACTTCCATTTTTAAGTCTTGGATAGTTTTGTTCAATTCCTTCACCTGTTTGGTTGTGCTTTCCTGTAATTCTTTAAGAGATTTTTTTCCTCTGGCTTTTTGAGAGAGGGTTTTTCTGTGTAGACCTGGCTGTCCTGTAACTTACTCTGTAGACCAGGCTGGCCTTGAACTCAGAAATCTGCCTGCCTCTGCTTCCCACATGCTTGGATTAAAGGCATGCACCCCCACTGCTCAGCCTCTTTAAGGGATTTTTGCCTTTCCTCTTTAAGGGCTTCTACTTATTTACTCATGTTTTGCTGTAATTCTTTAAGGGATTTTTGTGTTTCCTCTTTAAGTACTTTTACCCATTTATCTGTGTTCTCCTGTATTTCTTTAAGGGAGTTATTCATGTTCTTCTTAAATTCCTTTATCACCATCATGAGATATGATTTTAGATCCAAATCTTGTGTTTCTGGTGTTTTGGAATGTCCAGGACTTGCTGTGGTGGTAGTACTAGGTTCTGATGATTCCACGTAGCCTTGGTTGATGTTAGTAAGATTCTTGCTTTTGCCTTTTGCATTCTGTTGATCTCTGGTGTTAGACGTTCTTGCTGTCTCTGGCTGGGGCTTGTTCCTCCTGTGGGTCTGTAAGCCTGTTTCAGCACTTCTGGGAGATCAGCTCTCCTCAGGTAAGACCTGTGTGCAGAGGGCTGCAGATCATCAGTCTCTCCTGAGTCCTGGGGTCAGAGCACTCCCTGGGCACAAGCTCACAGCTTGCAGGGAAGGGGCAGAGAGGGCTGTGGATCTGCTGTCCCTCCTAGGTGTAGATGGAGGAGAGAGGATCCTGTCTCAGCTGCCCTGCCTCTTCTGAGGTCTGTGCCTCTCAGCTGGTCCCACCTTAGAAAATCACCGGAGAGAAAACTTGTGTTTCTTCTTTAAGGGTTTCTACCTGTTTACTTGGGCTCTCCAGGATTTCTCTAAAGAGATTATTTAATTTCTCCTTAAAATCCTCTATCAGCCTCATGAAATATGATTTTAAATCTGAACCTTGCTTTTCTGGTGTGTTGGGGTATCCAGGACTTGCTGTGGTGGGAGTACTAGGTTCTGATGATGCCAAGTAGTCTTGTTTTTTGTTGGTAAAAAGGCATTTGCTTTTTGCCATCTGTTAATCTCTGGTGCTAGATGTTTTTGCTGTCTTTGACTGGAGGTTTTTCCTCCTGTGGGTCTGTAAGCCTGTGCCTGCGCTCCTGGGAGAAGGCCTGTGCACAGAGGGCACAGGTTAATGTACACTTAGAAATGAGTACATACCATACATATATGGTTTCTGGGTTTGGGTTACCTAACTCAGGATGATATTTTCTAGTCCCATCCATTTGCCTGAAAATTTCATGATGTCCTTGTTTTTAACCATTAGATGCTGAAAAGCCTTTAACAAAAACTGAACACCTCTTCATATTAAAAGCTTTGGAGAGATCAGAGATACAAAGTATATACCTAAAAATAATAAAGACAACATACAGCAAGATAATAGCCAACATCTAATTAAATGGAGAAGAACTTGAAACAATTTCATTAAAATCAGGAACAAAACAAGACTGCCCAATTAATCCCTATGTATTCAACATAATACTTGAAGCTTGAGCTAGAACAATAAGACAATTAAAAGAGATCAAAGGGATAGAAATGGAAAAGGAAGAAGTCAAAATATTGCAATCCAAAGAGAATATGATACTATACATAAGTGGCCCCAAAATTTCTACCAGAGAACTCCTACAGATGATAAATATCTTCAGAAAAGTGGCTGGGTAGAAAATTAACTAAAAAAATAATCAGTAGATCCCTTTTATTCAAAAGATAAATGGGCTGAAAAAGAAATTAGGGAAATGACACACTTCACAATAGTCACAAACAATATAAAATATCTTGGTGTGACTCTAACCAAGCAAGTGAGAGACCTGTATGATAAAAACTTCAAGTCTCTGAGGAAGAAACTGAGGAAGAAATCAGGAGATGGTGAGATCTCCTTTGCTCATGGATTGGGAATATTAACATAGTAAAAATGACCATCTTACCAAAAGCTCTTTATTGATTAACTTTTTTGTTTTGTTTTCACTTTTGCATTTTTTATATTTTCTAGATAGAGTGTCTCTGTCTCAAGCACAGCTAGGAAGCAGTTCAAACTGTTCTCCCATTCTGTAGGCTACCTCTTCATTTTGCTGATATAGTTCTTTGCTACACAGATATTTTAGATTTCCATTTTTAGTCTTTGAAGTTATTTTGTGTGGCTTCAGAAATCTTTTTTGGGGGAGTTCTTGCCTATGAATATATTTTTTAAATGTTTCTCTATAGCAGTTTCAACTTTTCAATTCTCACACTAAGGTCTTGGATGCATTTTAAATTAAACTTCATGGAGAATGACAAACATGAATGTACTTTCAATATTTTGAATGATGATATCTAGTTTTACCAATAACATTTGTGGAAGAGACTCTCTCTAGTGTACATTTTCAACTCCTTTCAAAAAAAATTATGTATGTATCTGTGTGGGTTTCTCCATTTTCTGCTTTATTTCATCCATTTAAATATTTATTTTTTTGTGTGTGCCAGTGATATAATGCTTTTGTCACAGTGACATTGTAGTATAAATTGAATTCGGGCATTTTATTTCATGTTTATGATTGGTCAGGCCTTTTGTGATCTTTTGTGTTTCTGCACGAATTTTATGATTGTTTTTTTTCCTAATTCTGCCAGGAACATCAGTGAAATTTTGATGTGATCTTTTTGAATCTATAGACAACTATTCATAATAAAAACATTTTCACAATATCTATTTTGTCAAGCTGTGAACATGGGAGAACACTCCACTGCTTAGTGTTATCAGTTCATTTCTTCAGAACTGCCTAAGCTACACTCTAGAGTCTTCAGGAGGATATGTCTTTGCTTTCTTTGGATTCTAGGAATCAGTCACCTGTATCTTTGTAGTTTGTATGCCTTTTCTTAATGTTGATTTCTAGTTTCATTCCACTGGTTTGTGATAAAATGCAAGAATCTAGTTCATGTTTTGTTTGCTGCTTTTTTTTTTTTGTACTTGAGACTTGCATGTAGCTTATAACACAACCAATATTAGAAAAAGTTTCACGTACCATTGAGAATAATGTGGATTCTTTGTGTGTTTAGTAGAATATTATTACGCAGCTATCCATTAAACCCAGTTATCTTCAGTATGATTTAGCTTGGACATCTTTTGGCTTGCTTGTAGTTAGAAGGCTTTTCTAAAGATGGAAGTCTGGGTAGAAGCCTCTCACTATTACTGTCACAGGACCTGTCTAGCTTTTCATGTATTTGAGTGTTTTTTTGTTTTAATAAAACATTGAAGACATAAACATTTATTTATAATGTTTTATCTTCTCGATGAAATGATAACTTTGTTAACATACAATGGTCCTAATTATGTCTTCTGGTTAATTTGGCTTGTAGTCTACTATATCAGATATGCTAATATATGTCAGTTATTTTCAGTGTTTTATTTGCTTGGTTGTTTATTCCCATCATTAACACTCAATATTTTAGTGTCTTTGCTAGTGACGTATATTTCTTGGAGGCAATAGCTAATTTTATTTTTCAAAAATAGAATCAATTATTCTGTGGATAGACCTAGAATGATAGGCATTACGGTCCTTGTAGGCATAGCATGGCTTCTCGTTCTCTTTGTATCAGTCTTCACAAATGATTAGGATTGTTGTGACTGAGGTCCACTCTCTGGCCGAAATCATAATTTGAGACACCTCTCCAACCTGTCAATTCAAACTTTGGCTTTGGTGTATTCTACGTATACTGTTGTGATGAGCCTCTGAGGGCATGTGGAAACCTTGCTCATCTTTGCTTCCTTTTATCATGGTCCTCAGGATTCTGATGCAAGATGCTTAGCACCTATGTGTGTTAAGCTCAGTGTAGCTCTTCTCTGGCAAATGTCTCCTGGACTTGGCTTCAGGTTTTCATGGTGAATTTCTACTCTTGCATTCAGTCTTTTCTCCTTGTAAGCCACCACTGACCTCTGCCATCATTTCTTTAGCCAGTGTCTTCTGCTTCCTCACAGCTCCACTCCCTTCAGAAATACCCAAGTGCCACTTCCCTCACATCCAGCAATTGGACGCACCTTGTACTTGTCTTTGCCACTAACTGCTTTGATTCTAGATTTTTACTTATCCACTTTCTTTTCTTTTTACCAATTTCTTTGTTATCACCACCATCATATTTTTTGATTGGTTTTGTGGATTTGAGTTTTTGTTATATTGGAGATTCAAGCAGTGACATAGATGAACAAATATGTTCAAACACTGAAGCTCTATGAAGTATTTTATTTGCATACATGTCAGTCTTATATAATTCAGCCCTTTGAGGTAGCACAAAGTAATAAAGGCAATCACTTTTTCTGGCATTATAAACTCTGTTATAAGCAATGCTCAGTAAGTGGTAAGGTTGAAATCAGTTCAAACAGATCTCTGAAATCTTTAACATATAAATTATAGATTTCACAAACAATTATTTTAGATAAGCTTAGGAAACAATCCATGTGACAGAATATGTATTTTTCCCATTTGAGTAGACATCATTGGAACAAGGTGACAGGGCACATGCACTGATTCCAAAGCCAGAGTCAGTTTTCTCTTAGCACTCATGTCTGAGATTTGGAAACTCAATAGAAGCAGCCCTGGGGTCAGATTCCATGCAACTACAGTTATATTTTTTGCCTGTTGTATTTTCTGAGCAGGAATTGCATACATGAAAGACACTAGGTATTTTGATTTAGTAGTGCAACACAGTTACTACAGCAAACTAAGTTGATACACAGTACTAAATAGATAGATATAAAGTACCTATTTCTATATTATAAGTATATGTATAAGTGTATTACTTTCTGCCAGGGTCCAGCCCCAGCAGTGAACAGGCTCCAGAGAGGATGTAAAGACCAGTAAATGAAAGGTTGAGTCAGACACCAAGACGGAGACTTCACAACTCTGACTCAGAACATTTTTTTAAATTTATTTGTACAGACTCAAAAACATACATGAATTTCTCAGGAGACACAGATTATATAATTTTTTCCTGGGCATATGTTTCTAGTATGCCCAAGGTTGCAGGTTAAGTACAGATAGAATAGATTTTATTATCATAGACCACACATTCCTATTGCTAAAATTTTACAAATCGTTTCAGCTTAAGCAAACATAATATAGCAGCCTGTTCTCAGACTGGTGGCACTTTGTGATTTCAAGATGCTGTAGATAGGATACAGATAATACCTGATCAGTACAGGTGAATCACCATGATTTAAGCAGTATATTATTTTCTTTTAATGGTCAATCATATTATTTGAAAATAAGCCTAAGCCTGAGAACTTTCTCAGGCTTAGGAAATGTAACTGTTACTTTTGTACTATTTGTATTTATATATTATAAGAATTCATTTAATAAAAGAATTCTTTTGCTTCTAAATTAAATAACATTATTGCAATGTAGTATAAACCAATCTTTTCATGAATGACAAATTCTAATACCTTATTCTTACGTCCTCTTATATCATTTTTGCACCACCTATATATGATGTTATATTAACTCAGTCATTCTACCTTTTACTGACTTCTTATTGGAGGCTAGGATATATGGCCCTCTATTTATAGGTTCTATTTTTAAGAAGTTTTAAAGATACTATAAAGGAATTCCTATGCTCTGATCTGCTGTCATTTCTCTTATCTCACAGAACCTTGTCAGCTTCCTCTGAGTTTCTGCTATTGCAATTATTTTGTTTCATGAATTTCTTTAGGGGCAGATAATAATCCCTAAGGAACATGAGAAGACTTCCATGTAGGGTCAACTGAGGTTACATCCTTAGAGCTGCTGATGTTTTGTCAAATAACCATGCTGGCTTCATGACTCTTACCATTCCCCTAGGAAATGACTGGACCAGTTATCTTATTCTTGGGTTGTCTAAAAGCAAAGTAATAATTTCTATGTGTTTGAAGTATTTGTTTAACAATAATTTGTTTTCTGTCTGCTTTGATCAAGTAAAGTAAGAGTTCACCTTACTTGGAATAAGCATCTGTCAGTTCCTTTGTAATACTTGATCATATTTGTATACAGATATTAAGATGATGCCAGAAGGAGGTGCCCAATAATAAGGAGACCCACGAGTCTGTAGTCCTTGACATTAGTGCGTGGAAAGTGCATGTTTCATTCTGATTTAAAGTATTTGAAGAATACCCATGAATATTATCTGAGTCCCTGAGAATCTGCGCAGTGACGATATAAAATTGAAGAAAATTACAGCTCCAGTTACCAGCAAGCCAAAACCTGTGATGAAGTCAGGTCAACTTGGCTTTTATGGATACAGAGGGTGAATCATAAGATGCATTATTAATTGGCACATAGCATAAAATGCAAGTGAGGGGGACTTCTGGGAAAACAGTTTATGAATACTAATAGATCCATAAATCACCTGGCATCATGTTAAAATATAAATTGTCCTTCAATAGGTCTGAGGCAGAGTTCAAAATTCTGCAATTCCCACCAGCTCCCTGGTCTGCTTATGTTGCTAGGTTACAATTACCATTAAAGGAAGTAGCAAAGCCGTTCAGGACCAGTGGTCCAAGGGAGTAATGCATTCCTGTGCTTCATCAATTTCTCAGACATCTCTCTGGATCACTTAAACTGAGAATACTTCTTTGCCTTTATAGATAAATTTGTTAGTCGAAAATCAGGATTAATACGGCCACCTATGCATTCAGGTAACCACCCGTCAAACCTTTCTGCTTGTTTGTATGTTTCAAGTGCCTAGAGTAGGTCTTTCACAAAGCAATATATTTATGCCATTGTTTCAGAAAGATCACTGTCATATCTGGATGCTAAAACCCTCGGAATTAAAGAAAACAGCATGACTGTCAAGGTAAAACTGCTGCATATGTGTTGTGTGATCCTAGAATCTCACAATTCTGTAATGCACACACTTTCCCTTACTTGTATTCCATGTCAGTGAAACATTTAAACAGGTATATTGTTCTTTCTATATGTTTTGATGCTACGTTCTTATAACAATACACATACTTGAACCTAAACCAAATCAATAAAGTATAATACGAAAGAAGAAATTTAATTTTTTCAGCCAGTGCTTCTAAAGATATTTGTCCAGTACTTCATGTGTGCTAAGCTGCATGTTGTAAACAAACAGAATGCCCATAGAAGCACAAAGATATACTTTAAAAAATATTTGCTTTGTCTCTAGCAATCACCAGAAAATTTAGCATGCAAAGCCAGCATACTTATTATGGCATGATAAACAGAGACCATTGGGAGGACATACAACAACTTCTTCACTTTGACTCTAACATTTCCACCCATAAACATCCTGGCTCTTCATGAGCCAGAACAAATAGGTCTTTTTTCATATCCCTATATGTATTTTAAATAATTTAATAGAAATAATTATAATTTCTAATGTATTTCTGAATCTGGTTGTCTTCATTGTCTTATTACTAAGCAGGAAGTTATTTTCTGTTTGTTTTATAACTACCTTAAAAAATTAAGTAAGGGATGGTTGCTGGAGAGATGCTTCAGTGGTTAGGACTGGCTGCTGCGCTTGCAGTGAACCCGAGTTAAGATCCTATACCCGCATCAGAAAGTTCCTACTTTGGAACAATTTTTGTGTAGGCAGGTTTTGTTCAGATAGCCACAGATATTGTTTTTGTTCATGATGACAAAGACTATGTATGTACAGAAGACAACCTTCCATGTAGAATTCATCTACATCTTTCTGCTAGTAATCTTTTTGTCCTTCTTTCTGTGATGCCCCTTGAACCTTGATAGGAGTGATACAGCTCTTTATTTTAGGGCTGAGTATGCTCACTTATCCTCAGCATTTTGGTCAGTTGACAATATCTGCATTCGCCATCACCCATTGTATAAAAAAGCTTCTTTGGTCAAGGCTGACAGCAGCACTCATCTATGAGTGTAAGCATAAAACTTTAGAAGGTAGGCACCATCCGGCAGTGTGATCGTTGTGAGTTCCAAGCCAGCCTGGTCTACAAAGTGAGTTCCAGGACAGCCAGAGCTACACAGAGAAACTCTGTCTTGAAAAAAAAAAAAAAAACAAAAAAACAAAATACAACAATAAAAGAAGGCAATTTCATGACATACCCATTTAACACAAGACTAGTAGTAACAGGTTCTCCTTTAAAGCCCGTGGCATCTTCATTTAAAAGGCTTTTTACAAAAATTCAACTCAAAAAGCATTTGACATGCTACTAGGGTATTGATAGGCATGTTCTGTTTTGCAGGTCCACAGATGTGTGAAAATGATGATGGCTTTTCTCCTCCCAAAGCCCGCAGAGCACCTTCCCTCCAGCACCAGGAACTGAATAGTAGCAAGAAGAAACAAGCTTCCAGCTCAGTTCCTGCTTGATCTTTTGATGTCCTGTTTTCAAAACATGTGATATTCTCAGAAGTAGGGACCTACCATCTATTTCTAGTGAGCAGCCAGGATCAACAGTTATAATTTGTGTTGGTTTGGAAATCTTTGGGGGTTACTCTAGCTGCTAACTCACAGAAAGATGTTCCATGCCTGGCTTTGTGATTTTTGCTCAGAAACTTCTGAGAGGAGCCTTATTCAATACCTCAAATAAAACTTTTAAAAGTTATTTAATACCTCAATTGAAACCTTTTAAAAATTATATTTTCTAGTTAGCTTATAAACTAGTAGGCTTATATATACATATTTATTAATTATAATTTCTAATGCATTTCTGAGTTGGCTTTTCTTTGATGTCTTCTTTTTGGTAAGAAATAACTTCCCTTGGTTTTCTGAGTGTCATATGTATTTTATGTCAATTATCAGACACAGTGCAGAAAGAATCTGGAGACCAAGATAAATAAAACTTCAACCTGAATTGAAGCATTTCTTCTAGGTCATGTGTATGAGAAGCTGGGTCACACTGTAAGAAAACAACCTGTGTTTTACTTGTGTTGTTACTACTGTTATCATTGCTACACACAAATCGGATGCTCTTTCATTATGGGCTGCTGCTACCTTTGGTTTCCTGTAGGAACTGAGAGGCATAAACGTACTTCTCTTTGTTTAGGGTTCAGCATTCATTTCTGACCTGGCACTTCTGCTGGGGTGGGTGTTCACATGTTCTCGAATCTTTTGTAGAATGACTCACCTGTCAATTATACTCTAGCACTTTCATTATGATGGGCTGAGATGGGAGGTTTCGGTCACATGGTTAAGCCACAGAGCTTAACTAGCCCTCTGACCCTGGGCCTCAGGGGCTTAGCTGGGCCCAGTTCCCTTTTCTTTCCACAGATTGCTGAATCCTTTGGTGTGCATTTCTTGTCCTTCTTATGGGGGATTCAGATGTACTTTGTAGCAATGTAGAAAGGTAACCAAAAAAATAAATAAATAAACTTTCACCCTCCGCGAGAGAAACGTTCCTTTCTTGACCCATAGATCCTCCCTAGGACTGTTCTTTTCCATGGTGACTTCTTGTTAGAAGGGGCAAGAAATAGGTCAAAGATAACTGGTCATTATTTATATTTCTAAAATTCTGAGAAGGTGTTTTTTTCCCAGCCCACAATAATAGTTTTTATAAACTCTCAGTGGAGGTCTATGAAGAAGAGTGTGTAAGTCAGTACAAAATTCTTAGTATGTATAAACCAATCATTCTAAGTGCTCTCACTAACTCATTCCTGGTTTTAAAAGAATTAAAACCAGGCGTTTTGGTTGATTTCTTTTTACTCATTTCTTGTAGCCATTTATTTCTATGTGCATGCAACCATGAAACAGTTTGTGTGTTGTTTCTCCTTGAATGAATTATTTCTATTTGGAATCATTTTGCTTGACTACTTTTCAGGCTTAGTTCTTAAAAGAGTTTGAGAAAATCTATGCTTTTATAGATTTTCTTTTTTTTTTTTTCACCAATGGTTTATTTTTTTTGTTAGCTTTACATCTTGATCCAGCCGCCCTCCATGTTCTCCTCTCAGTCTCACCCTTACAAACCCCTCTCAATATCACTCTTTCCCCTTATCTTCAGAGAAGGGGAGGTCCCCCATGGTACCACCCAACTACCACCAGGCAGTCCAGGTAGGGGGAAGGAGATCCAATGGCAGGGAACAGAGACCAAAACCCCAATTTTTATCTGCTCCATTTTTATCCCTGTATATCTTTAGGCAAGGTAAATTTTGGGCGATGGTTTTATGGGTGGATTGATGGCCTCCTCCCTCCTCTGGAAGTCCTGCCTGTCTACAGGAGGTGGCCACTTCAGTCTCTATATATCCCTCTAGAAGGAATCTCAGCTAGGTTCACAGATTTTCTTGCTTTCTGATTGTTAGATAGGAGTGATATTATCTTGTGACTTCCTAAATTCTAAATGTAAAATGCACAATGTACCCAAATTTGAGAGAAAGATTTTAAAACATTCTGAAATATATTAATTTTGACTCTCACTCTGCTGGAGGATTGTGTAACAGCAGAATGGATGTGAGGAAACCATTGGAGGAAGTGACCAATGTGTGTGCATATACCCAGAAAAGAGAACATGCTACCAAAAGTTCAATAAAGTATTTAAATAATGTTAGATATGTTCTACTTTATGTTAAGATATATGAGTAATTGAAGAGATTTGAGTAGAGAGGTTACAAAGAAAGAAAATATTAACAATTTATTTTGTTGTTCTGTTGGGAAACAAGCAAAACAAGGATCAGTGTGGGAAAACTAGTTTGGAAGCTGTAGAGTAGTCAGGATGTGAAATCCAAGTTATTTTTCTAAGACAATTGATGCAAAAAGAAGTGGATATATTCATGAAGTACAAGAGGCAGAGTCAATGAGAACTTCATTGATAAACCATAAAGAGATAAGTAAATACAAATTTCAGTTTGTTCAAGTATGAGGTTTCAGCAATTACTACCCAGGAAGGAGGATTGGATAGCTTGAATTAGACAGAAGTTAATGCAGCCTCAATGAAGAACTATCCATTTGATAACCTCAAGTTTTCGTAAGTATGGAAAATGTAAGTATGAGCAATTTTCCCTGGGCAGAAGAAGACAAATTGTTTCTCCATAAGCACTTCAGGGGTAGAAAGTCAACTGCTGTTTCTAGATTCATATTCATTCATTCTCTTCCCACCTCCTTCCCCCTTCTCCATAACTTAAAACTTATAAACACATGTGTTCAAATTGAGTTCATTCAGATACTTAATAAGCTATTAATATGTGCAGGGCACATGTTTATACGCTTACTGTTCATAATTTTCAAGGTATGCTTTATGAGACCAAAGTCTTGCTTTTCTAACTCCTGTACCTCTAAAACTTCGAATACAAATTGATGTGGCATTGGTAAACAACATATATTTACTGTTGAAAATAAACTTATGAATCAATGTAGTACAGAATTTAACTTCTTGTTTCCAGTGTCTTCTCCAGTGCCCCTATCTCCTACATTTCTACTGATCCAATGTTCCCATTGTACTTTGCTTTGCCATTTGCTATTGAGTTTTAAAAGTAGAATCTCCTGCTCTTACTCCTGCTTTTCTCCCTTGCCTCTTGCCCCTTTGTTCCTCCTCTTTCCCCACTCCCTCTCCCCTTTTCTCGATGTGGTCATGGCCAGCCCTTCCTTCTTTACTTTCTCCTTCTCTCTGCCTTTCTCTGCCTCTGCTACCCTCCTAACTCTTCTCCCTATGCCCTAAATAAACTCTATTTTATACTAAAAAACAAAACAAAAACAAAAATAAACAAAAAAAAACCAAAGTAGAATCCCCTTATATTTTATGCTTAACTCCTCTCTTTGACTTGAAAAAAATGTGGACACAACCGGAAAAATTTCCATTGTATCCACTTGTTTTTATCTCAGAGCAACACATGGCACGTATCATCCCCCAAGTTATTGTCTACTCTTACGTAGGTGGATTTGACAGGGACTCTAACCTCATGGAGTCTGTACTGATGTTTCAGGTTTGAAGTGTCTAGCAGGTCCTAAATTAGTCTTCATCACATCATTTAACTTAGAGGCTTCTATTGGCATGGCAAGGTGAGGAAATATTAATAGCTTAAATTGACTTCAAAATATTTTACAAAAGGAGTGGTAAAATATTCATTGGAACCTAGTTATGTTTGTTAAATTTCTTCCAGATAGAAATATTAATATTCTCTGTATAATTGAAAGTTTGTTGGTTTGGATTGACATTTATACAATTAGACTTAAATACACTCTAAAGGACATGAAAAAAATCTTTCGATAAGAGGCTGAAGAGGTGGCTCGTCCATTACGATCCCTTGTTGCTTTTGCAAAGAACCTGAGTTTGGTGCCCAGTAACCCCAAGGTGGCTCATAACTGTACTTAACTCCAGTTGCAGGGATTCCTATGTAATCCTCTGTATCCTTAGGCCCCAAGCACACATGTGGCACACAAAAATGCATGCAAGTAAAAATATTTATACATATACAGTAAAAATAAACAATTGTTTTTTAAACCTGACAATAGGATCTTGATAGAAGTGACAGAGCAAAGAGAAAAAAAATTATGCAGTGGAAATTATATAATGTAAATTTTCTGACACAAAATGTAAATTTTCTCCTTTATTCTCACGTGCAGTCAGCTGTCATTCCCCCATACTACTTTCTATTCTGTGCAGTTGCGGAAATGCTTCTTTGTAGCTCCTGAACCACTTCTTCTGATGGAAGGAGAGGATTCCCTTTTATAAAGGTTGGGATGCAGCTTTTTTTATGTGAATACATACATCCATTTTGCATGCACCTCTGAACAACAACATTTTATTTAATACTCACTGTTGGTTCATTAATTATGGGCAGCCAGCCAGCAGTACTAGGGCTTGCAACTAGAACACACAGCTTCTCTTTCATCATATCATAGCCTTCTCAAACACTGAGAATCACTAGAACCCCAAGGGGCCATGTTATACAGTATAATTACGAAGAAAAAGAAAATCACAAAAATGAGAAAACTACCTTATCAAACTTGATTAACTTTTGGGCCTGGCAGTGGTGGTGCACGCATTTAGTTCCAGAACTTGGGAGGCAGAGGCAGGCGGATTTCTGAGATCAAGGCCAGCCTGGTCTACAGAGTGAGTTCCAGGACATCCAAGGCTACACAGAGAAACCCTGTCTTGTAAAAACCAAAAAAAGAAAAAAAAAAAAACCAAAACTTTTGAACTTGGTTTTATTATGTGGCCCATGTCTGTGACTTAACAGTTTTGGTCACTCTGTGTATATCTATATATAACCCAAAGATTTCTATGAGATGTGATTTTGCAATTTAAAACAAATTTTCCAAAGTAAGAGAAGTGACAAATACACTCTAAAAAATACTGGGAAGGAAATGTTCTGTCTCTGATGATCTAGATTTCTTTAGCCATCACTCACAATGATTCTGAACACTGACTTCCTTGTCCCCAAGAACCTGGCTCTTTTCACAGCTCTGGCTTGCTAACAGTGCTTCCTTAGTTTACACATATGCTTATTTAGGAAAATTAAGGAGGGAGAAGAAAATGCAAGCTGGAGTCCAATGTGTTGAGGAAAATCACCCTCATGTAGGAGTTTCATTACTGCTGGCAGTCAGGCAATCAGGCAGCACACATAGCTAGGGCTGATATAGGAAGGCTTAGTCCTCTCTGACAAAGCATGGCATGGATAGGGGGAAGGAAGAAAAGGGAGCCATAGTTAATATATTGCTTATACTAACATGACAGAGATGAGGAAGCAATGCATATGTGACTTGGAATACATAATAGGGACTACTCTTTATGGGTAGATAGATAGGTCCTGGTAATGTGACCCATACGATGTGACCCTCAAGATTTTAGAGAGCTAGCTGTGAGCTTATCATGCTTGCAAAAGCAGGGGCTTCACTGCTCTGATTCTTGCATTTCATGTAGAATATAGGTTATTAATAAATGGAGTTTTAGTTTATGTCAAAGGTACATAATTGAATGAAGTTATGAAAGAAAAATTATTCGATCAGCCTCAAGTGGCAGCAATTCATGGTCTTTATGGCTTTCTTTAGAGAGCACACTAGTACAGGGAAGAAACCATGTGTATAATACAATCCAAGTTCTTTTGTTCAGTCCATGTGTGTTGAATCTTTTCTCATTAAAGTCTTATGTTAACATTAAATACACACACACACACACACACACACACACACACACACACACACACACA
>JADRCD010202506.1:0-17017 GCA_019843815.1 Montemys delectorum | reverse complement strand
AAAAAAAAAAAAAAAAAGAACAAAACAGATCAGAGTGGACCAAGTGGGAGCAAGTGAGCCATAAGAGGACAAATGATGGGTGACCTTTTTGGGTGAAGATGGTAGTTGTTCCATTTGGAGCCTCTGAAACAACCTCAGATATAAGATAAAACTCTCAACTATAAGAATGCATGTGGACAAGAGCAGGAGAAGCAGCAGCAGCAGCCAGTGAAGCTGAAATGTACCTGTAGACCCAAGAAAATGAAAGCGTGAAATAGGAAGGAAAGTTTCCCCACAAGGTTCACAAATGGTGACACTGGACGTGGAAGGGTATAAGGGACTTGAAATAAGAATGATCATAAATGATTGTACTAGAGTCTGTCCAGAGATTTTGTTTGTTTGTTTTTTGAGACAGGGTTTCTCTGTGTAGCCCTGGCTGTCCTGGAACTCACTCTGTAGACCAGGCTGGCCTCGAACTCAGAAATCTGCCTGCCTCTGCCTCCCAAGTGCTGGGATTAAGGGTGTGCGCCAGCACTGCCCAGCCTGTTCAGAGATAGTTAAGTCAGCTGCCAGCTTTGTGTAGCTTCACAGCTGCCCCTTCCCCTTCCTGAAAAGAGGCTGTCTCTATCTAAAGGAGACAGAGTCCCCAAACAGTGGCAGAGGCAGTGGTGCTCATGTGCCTACCAACACCGACAAGCCCCTTTCAGGGATCCCATGCCACAGGGAGCCAGGAGCCTAGAAGAGGCATTTGGGCTGAGCAAGCCAGGCCACAGAGAATGATCAACACATTCTGATGTCCATAGCTGCTCGTGTCCAATTAGCATACTACACAGATGACCACAGTGAAAGGTGCCACTTGACACAGAGCTTCTGATCCATCTCAGTCCTTCCCAGGCAAATAAGAGTGGGCAGCTGACCTGACAACGTCAGGAAACCCTGCATCAGGAAATACAAAGCCACAATTGGTTGGTTTTTGTTTTGTTTTTAAGTTGTAGGAAATAAGCCATATAGAGAGAAGTAAACATCAACAAGATGACCAATAATATCAACAGGGAAATGTAAAATGATACCACAGCCTGCAAAGGGAACATATAGGTGAAGAAATATTTAGGAGTAAAAGAAACAGTTCTTGCCGGGCGGTGGTGGCACACGCCTTTAATCCCAGCACTTGGGAGGCAGAGGCAGGGGGATTTCTGAGTTTGAGGCCAGCCTGGTCTACTGAGTGAGTTCTAGGACAGCCAGGGCTACGCAGAGAAACCTTGTCTCGAAAAACAACAACAACAACAAAAAAAAAGAAACCGTTCTTGAAGCATTAAAGCCAAGTAGTAAGCACATAAGTGACAATGTCTTCAGTGGAAAGACTGAGAAAGGACATTAACCACAAAAGAGGACATAATCCACAAAAGCCTAAAATGGAAAGAGAGAGAGGAAAATTAAAGAATCGACCAGAAAGTGCTTAGGTCAGTTAATAGGAACCCTGACATGGTGGCTAGAAAAAAAAATCTCTGATGAATTAATTAGTCCAAGGGAAGTCTTGGCAATCAGAGAACATGTATTGGGAAGGCCATGGAGAGTAAGGGCATGAGAGAAGATCACCATACTGTATCTTAGCACTCTTGAGTTTCTGAGTATCAGGGAAGGTGGTCTGATGTTAACTATACAGTTCACTCACAAACTGGAGTCAGAATAACGGGCTTCCCAGAGCTGGAGTAGCTGCTAGATCAAAGAAGCAGATTTGGGAATGCTAAAGGAAAACTACCATAGCTGTCATGGAGCTAAACAGTGAACCAAACATAAGCATCCATCAGTAGGGATGGATACGTTCTGGGAAATGTCTCGTTGGGCAGTGAAGTTGGTGTGAGCACTGCAGAATGTACCCATGCAAGAATGAGAGTTGAGTGTTGGTAACCCCAAAGGGTATGGTATGTTTTTACAGTGAAGAGACACAGAAAACTTGAATTAGTACTCTTCACCATAGTTTGGATAACTGTACCCCAAAGGCAATGTGTTACCATGGGTACTATTGAGTTATGGTGAAGCCCTTGGGGAGATAGAGCTCCAACACCTTCTTCCCCCCGCCTCCCCCAGACAGGGTTTCTCTGTGTAGCCCTGGCTATCCTGGAACTCACTCTGTAGACCAGGCTGGCCTCGAACTCAGCAATCCGCCTGCCTCTGCCTTCCAAGTGCTGGGATTAAAGGCGTGCGCCACCACTGCCCGGCTCAACACCTCTTTTACTATCATCCTGGCTCACTGCTGCCCTTGGTCGGGGACTGAAATATCTAAAACTGTAAGCAAGAGAAACTGTTTCCTTCTTTAAAAAAAACCGACACACCGGGCGATAGCACACGCCTTTAATCCCAGCACTTAGGAGGCAGAGGCAGGCGGATTTCTGAGTTTGAGGTCAGCCTGGTCTACACAGTGAGTTCCAGGATAGTTAGGGCTACACAGAGAAATCCTGACTCAGAAAAAAACCCAAAAAAACCAAAAAACCGGACACACTATTTTACAATGATCTTTAAGTAGGAGTCTACACTAAGTTGTAAGAGTAACAGGTATCATATGTGTCCTGCTCTGCTTTTAGATGAATGGCAGCAGCACAGTAGGTTTGTTTGCACCAATACCCCAAGGAAGTAATTCATTTCCCTGTGAACATTGCCATACTTGGCATATTGGAGGTGATAGGAATCTATTAGGGGTTCCCTGTAGGGATGGATCATGGTGGTGTGTGTTGTCCATAACTGGCAGAAACTTTGCTACACATCCTGACTGCATTTTTAGATGCAAGAGGCTTCAAAAAATTCCCTTCCCAGCAGGGCTGGACAGTGGTGGCACATGCCTTTAATCCCAGCACTTGGGTGGAAGAGGCAGGTGGATTTCTGAGTTCAAGGCAAGCCTGGTCCACAAAGTGAGTTCCAGGACAGACAAGGCTACACAGAGAAACCCTGTCTCAAATTAAAAAAAAAAAAAAAAGACTTGAGTCTTTTGGCCCAGGAGTGGTGGTACACGCCTTTAATCCCAGCACTCAGGAAGTAGAGGCAGGTAGAGGTAGGCAGATCTCTGTGAGTTTGAGGCCAGCCTGGTTTACAGATCAAGTTCCAGGACAGCCAGGGCTACACAGAGAAACCCTGTCTTAAAAAACTAAAAACAGGCCAGGTGGTAGTGGCCCAAGCCTTTAATCCCAGCGCTTGGGAGGCAGAGGCAGGCAGATTTCTGAGTTCAAGGCCAGCCTAGTCTACAGAGTGAGTACCAGGACAGCCCAGGGCTACACAGAGAAACCCTATCTCAAAAAACCAAAAAAAACAAAAAAGAAAAAACCTAAAAACAGACCAAACAAAACAAAAGTCCCCTTCCCTTTGTGGAGAAATGTATCGTTTTCTTTCTTTTCTTTTCTTTTTTTTTCTTTGATGTGTTTTTTTTTTTTTTCTTTTTTTTTTTTGGTTTTTCTGAGACAGGGTTTCTCTGTATAGCCCTGACTATCTTGGAACTCACTCTGTAGACTAGGCTGGCCTCAGACTCAGAAATCTGCCTGCCTCTGCCTCCCAAGCGCTGGGATCAAAGGCGTGCGCCACCACCGCCCAGCGGAAATGTATCCTTTTCATGATAGGAGTTACCTGAGCTCATGAGTCACCAAAATGAAGAGGACAAGAAAAGGACCATATAATCCAAGAAATAGAGTACTGAACATAGGATAGAGGGGAGAGGAAGTTCCAGCTAAGAGTTGCCCTGATTGATGTTTGCTAAAAAGCCTAGAGTGACAGCATCCTCCAGCAGTTAGAAAGGGCTGGCTGGTGCTGCAGATCTTTGTTTCTGGCACACTGCACATCCATCATGAGGTGCCTGCAATCAGCAGGTGGATGGAGCAGCCTCTTTCTGCAGTGTGCTGGTTGCCATGGCAGAGGGAAAGGGAGAACGTTAACCTTGCAATGTTACTTACCCCCTCTCCCTGCACAAAATACATCTTCTCCTCTCTGGGTGGCCTGGCCTAATCTCAAGTGCCTTTTAAATCTGGATCTATAGGCAGAAAGAATGGAAGGAATTCACTGAAACACATTGTGTGGCATCCAAGTTAAAGCCCAGAACTTCTATAGGATGCTCTGATTTCTTCATAGAGCCCATATGGTTCCTTTCGGTCCAGAGGCTTGTAACCTAAAAGTAAACTGTCAGTACCCACAGCCCTCACTGTATTTAGGTGGTATTAAGAGATGGTGGAACAATCTTTAGCAGGTAGGGCCTAAGTGTGAGAAGGAAGGTCATTGAGAGCACCAACCTCAAAAAGGATGAATGCTGGTTTCTGGGAATGTGTGAGTGCCTACAGAAATGGGTTGTTATGAGGCGCGAGAGATGGATGGTCTAGTGGTTAAGTGTTGCTACTGCAGAAGACTCAGCTTCCCTTCCCAGCAATCACATGGTAGCTCACCCCCATCCATAGCTCCAGTTCCATGGGATCTGACCCCACCCCCTTTGACCTCCAAGGACTGTAGGCATGCACTTAGTGCACATACGTATATACAGGAGAAACACATATACAAATAAAACAAATACAACTTTTTAAAAACACAAACAAAACAGGTTGTTATAAGAAGAGTGAGACTAAGTTTCAGATAACTCCAACTTCTCTTTTCTGCTACATTGAGACAGAACTGTGAGTGTCTTTACCAGTGCCCAAACTCATGGGACCACATAATCTTGGACTTTTGTTCGTTTGTTTGTTTGTTTTCAAGACAGGGTTTCTCTGTGTATCCCTAGCTGTCCTGGAACTCACTCTGTAGACCAGGCTAGCCTTGAACTCAGAAATCTACCTACCTCTGCCTCCCAAGTGCTGGGATTAAATGTATGTGCCATCACTTCCTGGCTCAAAGTGTTTTGACATGGTAAAATTTTACCACAGATCCAGAGAAGTTCTCAGAGGAGTGAGCACATTGAGACAGGAAGTGCACTGGGTTACTTTAACTGAGGTGGTAACTGAGTCTTTCCTCATTGGCTGGGGTTTGACTTTAGCCTTTCCAAATTGTCTTGTTTTAAAGATTTGGCAATAGCTATGCACTAGTGGCACACTCCTTTAATCCCAGCCCTTGGGAGGCTGATCTCTGTGAGTTGGAGGCCAGCTTGGTCTACAGAGCAAATTCCAAAACAGCCAGGAATGCACCCCAAAACCCTGTCTTGAAAAACAAAACAAAGAAACACACACAAAAACAGGTGCAAAGGAAATGAAGAAAAAGGAGTCAATCGAGAATGTAGCCCAGCCTTTATTAACACAAAGGATTACACACAGGGTGGGAGACAGATTAAAATATTAGCATAAGCAGCCTTTAATCCAAACATTCCAGATACAGAGGCAGGCAGATTTCTGAATTCAAGGCCAGTCTGGTCTACAGAGTAAGTTCCAGGACAACCAGGGCTACTTGGAGAAAACCTGTCTTGAAAAAACAAACAAACAAACAAAAAACAAAAACAACAACAACAACAAAACAATGGGAAAAAAAACAAAAATAAACAAACAAAAAAAACACCGGGCAGTGGTGGCACATGCCTTTAATCCCAGCACTTGGGAGGCAGAGACAGGCGGGTTTCTGAGTTCAAGGACAGCCTGGTCTACAGAGTGGGTTCCAGGACAGGGCTATACAGAGAAACTCTTGTCTCGAAAAACCAAAAAAACAAAACAGAACAAAACAAAACAAAAAATCAAAATGAGTTTATACCAACCTGAGCTACAGAGCATAGTCATGTCTCAATCAATAACAGAGAGACTCCAGAGGAAACACACCACACACACACACACACACACACACACACACACACACACACGCTCTCACATATACCATGTGAGATTATACAAGAAAATAGCCAACTGTACCTCAGTAGTCAGATCCTTACTTGACATGGAATATTCCAGTATTGGATCTTGGATTTCCCATAATTCAGAAGTGTGCGAAATAGATGCCTGTATCCTCTACAGAATATGGCATATTGTGTGTGTGTGTGTGTGTGTGTGTGTGTGTGCATAAAAGATTTATTTTTATTTTAAGCATACCATGTGTGTGCCTGGAGCCTGAAGTGACTAGAAGAGGCTATCTAATGCCCTGGAATTGGAGTTGTGAGCTACCAGATTGGTTCTGGGAACCAAACCCTAGTCCTCTAAACCATCTTAAGTTCTAACCATCTCTCCAGCCCTGGCTATGGTATTTTATAACACCACCCTGGATAGACTGGAACAGCATCTTCCCCCAGAAAAAGATCACAGTGACTCTGAAGGCAGAAATGGACCTGAGCAGGAAGCTACCCATGGTTTCCAGGGCCACTGACCTAACTTGAGAAAGACTGCAAACACTGGCAGAAACTTTGGGGTTTTGAAATAATTAGGAAGTGTAAGGGATGGAAAATTTAGCTTCCATGGAAGTGTCTTTGCTGTGGTGGTAATGAGCAAAAGGATCATAATCTAATTGGTTTCTCCAAGGAC
Organism: Montemys delectorum; assembly: GCA_019843815.1. Lineage (NCBI taxonomy): Eukaryota > Metazoa > Chordata > Mammalia > Rodentia > Muridae > Montemys > Montemys delectorum. Next base: position 10,580 of record JADRCD010202506.1, on the reverse strand, counting down.
AATAAGGTGTGTGCAAGGAAACAAACAGAAAGAAAAAGAGCCACACCCGAATCTGTGTAAGCAGAAATCGACAACACCCGAACTGAAAACCAGAAGTAGCAGAGCTGTGGCAGGCAGTGCTGTAGAAGCCAGCACTCCCCTGCTACTGGTGCTACTGGTCTAGTGTTTTTGGATTTTGAGATGTAATTGATGTCCCTAATCAGTTGCGGTTGGGCTAAGGAGATAGCAGGAGAGGATGTAAACCAGCTGGTCACCTGAGCTTATTCAATCTGGATCCTGAGGTCAAAGGACAGAGGCAGAGGGGCATCAGAGAATCCACCAGTCAAGGGGGTTAAAAATGGAGGCAGAGAGACTAAAGGTCGAAGGGGAGGGGCCAGAAACTGAAAAGCCTAGAATGGAGTTCAGACACAAGTTTGAGACTGGAGGTCAGGGAGGTCACAGACTGGGAGGTGAAGAGACCAGAAGCCTGACAGCAATTGAGACGTGAGGAAGCTTCTGAGCCAAGAAGTTGAGTAGATCACCACAGGGAATGAGGGTGGCCTCCTGGTTGCTAAAAGTGGCCCTGGCTCACAGCTGACTAGAAAAGAGACCTCAGCACACAACTTCAAATAGCAGATTCCTACGTAGCCACCTGGCCGAGACCAGTACCTCAATCGAGAAGGAAGCCACCCAGGCATTTTGGTTTTAGTCTTTGTTGACCCTGAGCACAAAGCACAAAACAGTGGCCCTACTGTGAGAGGAGGATGAATGGTTCATCTTAAGGCCCCCAGAGGAATTCCTTAAGCAGCGGTGAGAATGTGTACCCTACGCTGGCTGTGTGAGTTGTGAGAATAGTCTGCTAGAAGAAGGATGCACCCTGTGCACAGTGTGTGCCCTCACGTTGGCCACTGCCACACCTGCATTGCCAGCTGCCAACTGAAAACAGCTTTTTAAAATGGATTTAGTGCTGAACACGTCTAGGCTTTCTTATCATTATTCCCTAAGCAACACAGCACACCCGAGCAGTAGGGATCAGTACACTCCCTTGCCCTAGGTGTAAAAACTCACCTAGAAGCGATGGAAAGGACACAGCCTTGCCATCCTTAAATGGGCTTTTTTTATTTGTTTGTTTCATTTTGCTTTTGTTTTTTGAGACAAGGTTTCTCTGTGTAGCCCTGGCTGTCCTGGAACTCACTCTGTAGACCAGGCTGGCCTCGAACTCAGCAATCTGCCTGCCTCTGCCCCCCAAGTGCTGGGATTAAAGGCGTGCGCCATCACTGCCCGGCACCTTTGGACTTTTTAATCCACAAGGGGTCCTGCTACAAGTGCCCCAGTGGAGACAGAGGATGATTTATGATTTGATGCAGGGAAAAGCTAAAATCAGAAACCCCCTTCCACAGTTGCCAAGACCACACATTCCCTGTACCTTTGCAATTAGATGGGTCCCTAACTGCAGAGCTCCAGACATTTACATATGAGAGCAGCTGCCCCACCTCTGCTGCACCCGGGCTTTGAGGAAAGAACATCTTTGTGTAAATTGACTGTTAGCACACAGCAACTTTCAGAAGGACAGACCTTCTTCTGGTTCACAATTTGGTCTCTTGGCTACAGCTTTGGACCTGTGGCAAGCAGCACTTTGGGGCAGGAGCAGAGGGTGAGGCCAACACTGAAATTCATAGCTTGAGTCTGTTAATCTCCCCAGCAACCTAAATACCTCACTCCCTTTCCTGTTACCACCATGCTAGGGATAGAACCTTACAACACCCAATGATTTGGGGATGTATTCAATAGGCAAACCACAGCAGCCTTGCTTACTGGTGCCAGGAGTCAGTAAGGGCTGTACTTCATGCTATAGAGTGTTCTTTGGTCAGAACGAAAGCTGCCAGCACTCAGCACCGTCTTTCCTCCTTTGCAGGGTACCCAGGAACTATCTTTATTGGCTCATGATATGTAATGTTAGGTCTCAGAAACCCTGGACAAATGGCTGGTTTGCTTATTAACATATCAAAGCCAACGCTGGCCAGCTCTCCCAGCATCCCTCAGTACCTGTGGCTCCTCCCAGGTTACTTCCCCCCAACCTGAACCCTACTGAACTCAGCTGTTTTGGCCTCTTGGCCTGGGGACACCTCTGCAGCTTCTCTCCTGCTCTCTCTCATGGTCTGCTTTGATCTGCTGGTCATGTTCAGCCTATATGCTTCCCTCTGCCTGCTCTCTCCCTTATATCTACAATGAAAACCTTCGCCATATTTTAAGCATAGTCATGCTCTTCTTTTATTTCATTTTTACTTCTTTTACTTGGAGTGATGGTGGTATACTTTGGTTTTTCAAGACAGGGTTTCACTGTGTAGCCCTGGCTGTCCTGAAACTCTCTGTAGACTAGGCTGCTGGCCTAGAACTCACAAGAGATGCCTCTGCCTTCTGAGTGCTGGGTTTAAAGGCATGCATTACCACTGGCCCTTTCTTCTTCTTCTTCTTCTTCTTCTTCTTCTTCTTCTTCTTCTTCTTCTTCTTCTTCTCTCTCTCTCTCTCTTCATGTAGTAACCTGGGTCAGAGGTGGCTAGGTTAGCCAGGACATTTCATAACACCTGTAACTGGCACCTCAGCTAACACGTTGTGCCTGGGGCTCATTCATTAGCTTTGGAGAGTCCCATAGCCTCTCCCTTCCTCTGCCTTTCGTTGAAGTTACTCCCAATGATACTAAAGAATTGCCCACCGAGGACGCCAAAGGTGTTGCCGCCCCTGAATTTATCTATCCCATCCTTTTCAGAACTAGATTGTTGGGAGAGGAGCACCTAGTAGTCAACCTAGTCTCAGGGGCTAACAGGTTGACATGTAAAGAGGGACCAAGCTGAGCTGTTACTCCCTGGGGAGTTGGTAGAAAGCTGTTCTCATGTCATGTTCTGTCTCTCGGCCTCGCAGAGTGCAAAATAACTCATCTAGCTTTCCTGATGAAAGCTGACTTTACATCTGGTGTGCATTTACATGGACAAAAATTAAAGCCAGAAGTGCTTCTGAGACCAAACCATCAGTCTCAGACTGGGTGACACTGAGAGTGTCTGCTGTACTGTGACAGGAGCATTTGAGATGACTTGGCTCCATTGCTGATGAGCAGATGGCCCCCACTCCCAAGCCTGGCACTGACATCAATACCCCCCACCCACACACACACACACCCTTTTAGTCACCATCTAAGGGAGCTTGGTCTCAGTGACAATGCTTCCTTCTTGTGTGTGTCCCCTCCTCTCCTACTCCTTGGTCATCTGACATTCATGACATGTAATGCTCTCCCTTGGGTGGGTGCCCAGGGTCGATTGCTGCGTTTCATGCTTTTGACGCCAATTCTTGCCAGGCTTAAGGTCAACAATAGTGAGCCCAGCACATGCGCTGCTCTGATACACAAGGAAAAGTGTTCTCCCTCCCAGCTCACTGGGTGAGAAAACTGGCCAGAGAAGAGATTTCTGGGAAACTACACACAACAAGAACCAGAGCCTAAACTGGATCTAGAGTCCTTTCCTCATCATGGGACCTCAACTTCCCGTCTTAAAGAATGGTACTCATATGAATGTGTACCATCGAACAGTATGCATGGGGCTCTTTGAAGATCCCATCTGATGAGCAACCCTATTCTTGGAGGACCCTTGGATTGCTGCAGGCTCTGTCCCTTCATCCTTGCAATGGCACCTAGGACTATGCACTTGGTTCTAGTGACTAGTTCAGCTGGGCAGACACAAACTGAGCAGTTGTCCTTGTTAGAGCAGAAGTGAGTAGCAGCTGGCCTTCTCCGGGGTCATGTAAACTCAGCATGTGGAATGGTTGTAAGCTGCTGAGCCCTTGCAGCCTGGGCAAGGCATCTTACCTGCTAGCATGGGGATTGGACAACTCCATCCTTTGGGTCCTCTGCAAATCGGGCAGCAGGGGGCAGGACCTTGAGGGGCTTAGCAGCTATCAGGCATGATTTTATCACAAAATAAAGTGCCTTAAAATATTTCCAAACTACAGTACTGTACTAGTTAAGGTTGACTCTCTGGCAGCTGGTAACAGGCTTTCTGTTTGGTCTGAGGTAGGAAGCTTCTTTCATATGTAAAACAGTAGGCTGCATAATCCCTGGCCATTGATAGGCTAAGAGGGAAAGGACAAGCAGCCCCAGCAAGGAAAGGGGAGGAGAGCTGGAAACCATTAGGAATCAGATTTAACTAAGTTTCAGGTAACTGGAAAGCAACAAGAGGTGACTTCAAGCAACCGGTCATTGTCTCTGCCAAGGACCTGAAGAGAGGAGCTGAGGTCTCACAACCACTGGCCTGTGGAGATGAAGAAGAGCTAAGCCCTGCACTGCCCCTCTCTGGGATCAAGGGGAATACGAGGGGCCTCTCACATTACATCCTTCTCATAGCCTTATTTAATTTGAAATACATGTAAAACCCAAGAGAGTTAAGAAGTGCCAATAATCCCCACTATCTGCTGACAGAAACTGCCTTCTCTACCTGCTGCGCTCTTTCCCCCACCCCTGTACACTTAGATATAATAATAAATAAATCGTTAAAAGGAAAAAGAACCACATGGTCTGTCACATTTTGTTACAGCAACCAGCCACCTAAGCCCCCATGCAGCAGGAATATAGTCCTACCAGGAAGGAAAACTCATTCTGATGACCCTAGTGGGTCACGTGCAGGCTACGCTGGGGCTTCTGCTGAAGTTCCGCTCTGATTCCAAGTTTGTTTTAGTTTTGCCTTCTGTTGGTGTGATAAAACACCCTAACAAGAGAAACTTCAAGGGAAAGAGCTTATGTGGCTCAATTCCAGGTTGCTGTTCATCAGTGCAAGAACATCAAGGTGTCGGGAACTTGAAGCAGTTAGTCACATCCACTGTCCAAAACAGAGTTTTTGGGTGGATGCTTGATCAGTGTGCTCAGCTGCTTTCTGCTTTCATTCAGAGAAGGCCTCAGACCTTGAAATAGTGCTTGCTGCTCATGTTCAGGGTAAATCTTCCAACCTCAGATAACAGGCCAACCTAAGCTAGACAATTTCTCGTTGAGATGTTTTTCTTCCTGGGTTATTCTAGATTATGTCAAATTGATAGTCAAAACTAACTCACAAAGTTTACAAGCCCAGTTTAGTAGTCGATGTTAGCATTACCAAGTGCCTGAACCTAGAGATAGGCAAGACCATAGATCTGTTACCATGGTAATGCCCCCCCTCCGTTCCCAAGAACCCCTAGGGCTACCCAATTTTACCTGGGCAGCACATGCGTCATCACGCAGATATAAAGGAGAAGCCCTCCTCCCTCCGGTCTCTTTTGCTCTCCCCTTTCTCTCGTGCGCGAGACCTTTCCCCACCCTCCCCAATTAAACCTTCAACACGTGGTATTGTCTGGACCTGGTGTGTGGAATTTACCGCGAGTAGTCTCTTATACTATCAGTCGATACAAACATTTTGGGGACTAGGACTTTAGCTTTATGCTTGCCTACTATGTCCATAACTCCGGATTCTCTCATTCTCTCTCTCTCTCTCTCTCTCTCTCTCTCTCTCTCTCTCTCTCTCTCTCTCTCTCTCTCTCACACACACACACACACACACACACACACACTCTTACACAAACTTTTGGGCTGTAAGTAACAGGACACAGTCTACTGTCTCTTAAAGAATCAGGAACTCCCATTGGACTACAAGTAACAGGACATGGTCAACCATCTAGCAAAGAACCAGGATCTATGCTGGGTGTGGTGGCAAACACGCATGCCTTTAATCCCAGCACTTGGGAGGCAGAGGCAGGCAGATTTCTGAGTTCGAGGCCAGCCTGGTCTACAGAGTGAGTTCCAGGACAGCCAGGGCTACACAGAGAAACTCTGTCTCAAAAAAACCAAAAAAAAAAAAAAGAGAGAGAGAGAACCAGGATCTCCCGTTATCAGATTTCTGAAAGTGGCTCTTCTTGGACTAGAAAGTAAGATAGAAGCTTCTAAATGCTTCTCGTTGCTACTCTACCATCCAGAGTCTAGTCTTCTGCTCAGGAGGCACATGACATGGCTCTGGCTCAGGGTCTGCAATGAGAAACAGAAACCAGGCATGTGGTAGAAGCAGATGACCTGCCCTCACCCCCAGCAACAGTTTTCCCAAAGAGTTTGGCTTCCTGTTGGCTGTGCTGAGTGCTTACTACACCAGAGTGCCAGGATCAGAGAGTGGAGCATAAGCCTGGGAGACAGTCCACAGGATTTCCCACATTACCCACCCCACCACGGGGTGTCCTGGTACACTCCCTACTGCCTTACCCAGGCTGTGGGACAATGCACTATTAAGAGAACTCCCTTAAGTACCGGGAACTCGGCTGGGCAGTGGTGGTGGTGCACGCCTTTAATCCCAGCACTTGGGAGGCAGAGGCAGGTGGATTTCTGAGTTCAAGGCCAGCCTGGTCTACAGAGTGAGTTCCAGGACAGCCAGGGCTATACAGAGAAACCCTGTCTCAAGAAAAAAAAAAGTATCAGGTACTCTTGAAAGTTTGACTAGATACGTTCCTGGCAGGCTGCACTGGTGAGGAAGAACAGAGGCCTAAGGGCTCCTCTGCCAGCCTCTGAGATGCCAAAGCTCTCCTGAGAGTGTTGCCAGCCCATTGGTCTCCCACTATGTGCCTGAATGAGGGGGCTGGACTGCACAGGTCCCTTCACAGGGGTAGATGAAAGATGCCCTAAAAGAACTGGCCTTGACCTTCCCTCCTCCAATTGAGGACTCTTATCTTTTCCTAGTTGTACTGCATTTCCCCCAGGCACAAGTAGGCCAGCAGGCCTGTTCTGGGTGTGGCACTGAGACTTGCCGTGAGGCCCATAGTGACCTGGTCTTCCCTTTCTTTTTTGTTTTGTTTTGTTTTGTTTTGTTTTTTGTTTTTCCAGACACGGTTTCTCTGTATAGCCCTGGCTGTCCTGGAACTCACTCTGTAGACCAGGCTAGCCTCGAACTCAGAAATCCGCCTGCCTCTGCCTCCCAAGTGCTGGGATTGTAGGTGTGTGTCACCATCGCCCAGCATGGTCTTCCCTTTCTTGTACTCCTCCAGCCTGCCCACCTCCAGCCTCTCCCTGAGTCTCTTCTATGTTACTTTTCAGCTTCTGGTCCACTCTGGTAGAGGCTAAGTTCTAATTCTCCAGAGGCCTAGCCTCAGCCTGGCTCCCTCTCTGTACAATGAGTTCATTCCAATGTCCCATCCTGCTTGGTGGCACCCAGGCTTGGTGCAGGCTGCCACTCGGAAGCTTTGCTTGGGCGCTGCCAGGATCCCTTCTGTTCCACTTTGCCTCTTCCCAGATAGGCTAGGTATGGGGATCCCAAGAGGAGATCTTATGAGGGGCTTCTCCTTGGAACTAAGAAGGTTGGCTCTTCCTCTGCTCTGAGGAGAAATAGCATCCAGCTGTTTCCAGGCTGGAAAGCACAACTCCCTGGCAAGGACACACACCTATCTGGTCCCTCTGTACAGTTCATGTCTTTGTCAAGGCCTCAAGAGAGGTCCATGATTATACAGTGTACTGTGACTAGCACAGCCCTGTGCCCCTCAAGCACGGGATATGGTTAAATATGTCTCCTACAAGTCAGAGTGGTGGCATGGCTGTCTTGTGGAATATATAGCCTAAAGCAATTAAGGTCCAAGGGCGGCTGGCTGATTGTAGGCATTACAGCATGGCTTCTGGGTCTTATCAGTATCAAGATGCCTATTGCCAGGACAGGGGAGTGTGCACAGAGAAGTGGCACTCCTCAGCAAGGACTTCTGAGAAGGTGAGATGTGAGCAGGAGGCTCACAGATAACAAGCGTTTGGGTGTTGATAAAGGCCAAGTGAATTTGGGTGTGCTGGAGGCAGTGGCCAGAATAGCCTGGGACTAATAATGTGCTCTCAGGTGTGGGAAGGTCAGCCGGAGGGCAGCACCCAAGAGGGAAGTAGTGTTTATCCTAGGGAATTGGCAAGGGCAGGAGGGCCATGTGCTCCCCGGCTGAGGGAGAGAGTTGGGGAGGAGGAGGGGAGAGCAGGTTGAGATGCTTGTTAAAGGAAAGAAACAATTGGCCTTGGCAGTTTGCCTAGGGTCTGAACCCCTGGAACTTTGGTCTCCTGGCTGATGCCCGTTAGTGAGCCGCTCTGAGCCCATTTCCCAGTGCGGGGAAAAACCTGGAAGCATTCACAATGAGAAAGTGATGCCTTGGGATAGTCTAACACACCTTAAAGTGCGGATTTTCTTTCCTCCCCTAAGCTTGGTCACCCTCCACTGGTGACCTTGGAGACATCAACATTACTTAGCCAGGGCCTATTCTCCAGACCCCTGGGGACAAGCCAAGATTCCTCTACCATCACCGTGTTCGGGGGTGACACCATTATCATGGAGTTTGAGCCTTAGTGAAGGCAGTGGGTACACGGCGGGAACCCTGGACAACAGCGGGCTGGGAGCAGGTGCTGGCAGCTGCTACAGGCCTTACAATGTGGCTTTGTCACTGGGGTGGCTTTGGAGCCAGGGAACGACCTGTGCTAGGGAACAATTCCCGAGGCTGTGCTAGTGCGGGCTGCCAGATCACAACAAAGCCGGGGAGAGCCGTTGGGCAATCACTTTTGTCATGCAAATAAGGGCGGAGCATAGCCGCCCCCTCTGCCTGCATGCTAACTTTTTTGTGATTCAGATGAAGCCAGCCTCGCTTTCCTGGGTCCCAGAGCTAGTTTAGCCTTTCTTATTGTCCTCCCCGGGGCCTGCTGCCATGCTGCTCCGCTCTGACTCTCTGTGAACCCTACAGTCTCACTAGAAGGTGACAGGACCTGGGAAAGAAAGTCGAGACCAAAAGATGGAATCATGTATAGTGCAGGTGGCTAGATCAAGGACACAGTCTTGTAGCTCGCAGACACTGGGGGGTTGGGGGGAGAGGCTGGCCTGTGTGACTAGGTGGAAAGGCCAGTGTCAGGATGCAGAGAGCCTGGGGGGTTCTGAGGAGGGCTAGTCTTGGGCACCTGGGCATCCATAGGGGAGTTGCAGGTCCTTTCCTTGTTCCAACACTCTGGCCTGGACAGTGAATTACAAGTTCCCACTGCTTTGAGCCTGCATTTTCTTGTCTGTGAGAGGGGATAGGAATGACCCCTGTTTTAGACCTACAGTGAGATGAAATAAAACAATCCAGACAAAACATCGAGTTCTTTCCTTGGCTCGTACCACATGGTGCACACACTCATTTTGCAGTAACGTTACTTCTAGGAATTTATCCTACAAATATTCTCACATGTGCAAAGTGACATATGTCTGAGGTTGTTCTCTGCAGATTGGTTTGGAACAGCCAGAGATTGGAAAGGGCCCAACTGCACATCTCCACGGTGGGTTAAATGGATGCTGCTTGTGTGCCCGTACTCTTGTGATAGACCGTGGGCAAACAAGAGCCTGGCACACTGTTGGGCTATTAGGGGCCGGCCTCCTGCGCAGCTGGGAGGTGAGCACAGGTCAGCTATCTTTGAAAAACAGGAGCCAACACTCAAGGGTCTTAGAGGCTTGCTCTTTTGCAGCAGAGGACCAGTGGCCTAGGAAAAGGTGGGGTATGGTATAAGCCCTCCTCCCCTCAACATAGACGTTCTCTTTCCTGCAGAAAGAGGCAGCCTTGGGTGCCATGGGCACATAGCACTGCAGGATGGAATCACAGGACCAGTCACCATGACAACAACAGGCAGTTGTAATTTTCAGCCAGTGGAGTACCCAGAGTACAAGAAGAGGCTGCAGACTACCCCTAGTAGAGCTGCCTTTGTTGGCACTCCTCTGTCTGAGGCACAGGGACTTCCCTGCCTCAGTCTCCCACCTACAGAAAGAACATGGCAGGTCTGTACAACACTGCCTGGAGCAAGAAACGGAGAAAAGCCAAGAACACAAGGCTACCGACCTCCCGTGACGAATCCAAGTGGCTGCCCCAGTCCCCCGCTTTTTCAAAGGGGCTGGGAATCCAATTCCCCTCATCAGAACTACCCACTTATAGCCCTGAATTTCTCCCATCAAAGCAGCTAGTGGATAAACCAGTTACGCCAGGAGAGGAGGGACAGGCAGGTGGACTTCGTTTGGGCAGGAGGGCTGTAGTATGGCCAGTTTGGCTGTTACCCACAGGTGTGTGAATGCAGGTGTGAGGCCCGGCCGGTGCTGCCCACCTGCTTTCCAGTCCCCTGCCACTCCCTCTGTCCCCATCCCACCTTCCAGACTTGGAAACTGCTGGCTTCTGAAGTCACGGTAGCCTCCCTATCAGTGCAAGGGGAAAAAGGAGTCTCCAGGGAGCAACAGCCTTCACCCATGGCATTGAGCTGACATCACCTTGGCCAGCATCAGTAAGGGCTGGCTCTGTGAAGGAAGGCAGATGAAATCTCACTGTGGATGTAGCTATCCCGGCCTAGTGGGTGTTAGCATTTTGTCTAAGCTCCGCCCCACAGTTACCTGGCAACAGCCAGGTTATGCCTGACTTACAATAGAAGGGTTGCTTGCCCTGTCCACTTTCTCTTGCCCTCTTGCCCTTTCCCCTCTCTCCCCATTCCCCTCCCTCCTCTCTCCACTGCTCATGGCCAACCTCTACTCCTCTGTTTCTCCTCTCTCTCTCTCTCTCTCTCTCTCTCTCTCTCTCTCTCTCTC
>JADRCD010202505.1:47260-81958 GCA_019843815.1 Montemys delectorum | reverse complement strand
AATGAGATCCAGCTGTGGGGCATTTTCTCAATTAGTGATCAAAGGGGTAGTGCCATCTCTGGGCTGGAAGTCTTGAGTTCTATAAGAGAGTGGGCTGAGCAAGCCAGGAGAAGCAAGCCAGCAAGGAACATCCCTCCATGGCCTCTGCATCAGCTCCTGCTTCCTGACCTGCTTGAGTTCCAGTCCTGACTTCCTCTGGTGATAAACAGCAATGTGGAAGTGTAAGCTCAATAAACCCTTTCCTCCCCAACTTGCTTCTTGGTCATGATGCTTGTGCAGGAATAGAAACCCTGACTAAGACAGTCACCTATACATAATTAAAAATAAGACTTTTTTTTTAATCTCACTTTAATTTCTGTGTCTTCCTCACAAACACTAAAAGGATAAGTGAACAAATGATTGTACTTATGGTTTGTAATAAGAATGGTTCCCATGGGCTCAGAGATTATGGTTTGTAATAAGAATGGTTCCCATAGGCTCAGAGATTTGAATGCTTGGTCACTAGGGGGTGGCCCTACTTGACAGGGATTAGAAGGCGTGGCCTTGTTAGAGGAAGTGTGTTACTGGAAGTGGGCTTTGGGGTTTCAAATACTCAAGCTAGTTTCTCTTCTTCCTGCTACCTGCCAATCCAGATATAGAACTTTCCCTCTACAGTACCACGTCTGTCTGTGTCCCACCATGCTCCCTGCCATGATAATATGGACCTCTGAGCTATAAGCCAGTCCCAGCTAAATGTTTCCTTTATAAAGTTGGTGTGGTCATGATGTCTCTTCACAGCAACAGAAACCCTAAGACATAGTTTGAATTAAAAAATATAAAATAAAATCATGAGTACTGTTAAATGCTATCTATATTTTATACATTTTCTAATTAGTAAAATTAATATTTTTCTTGACTATGATTTTTTTTTCATCACAAAGAATCAAATTCAGGGCTTCATATATGCTAGGCAAGCATTCTGCCACTGAGGTATACCTCAGCTTTACTGTGAATTATCAAAAATGCTTAAACAAAGTGAGAAGAGGAAAATACATAGGTTTAGAAAAATTCTCAGGAGCAATGGATAAGTGTTTAGCAATTTTAATATAACCACAACCTAAGTATCATTCAACTAAACTGATCACAAAAGTCTTTTGTTAAAATTAACTAAGTTGGGGGCTGGTGAGATGGCTCAGTGGGAAAGAGCACTGATTGCTTTACCGAAGGTCCTGAGTTCAAATCCCAGCAACCACATGGTGGCTCACAACCATCCGTAATGAGGTCTGACGCCCTCTTCTGGTGCGTCTGAAGACAGCTACAGTGTACTTACATATGACAATAAATAAATCTAAAAAAAAAAAAAATTAACTAAGTCGGGGGATGAGAGAGGATACAATTATCTTGACTTCAAAGCACTAGGATCTGAGTTCAAATCCCTGAAATCATATGAAAAAGAAAAGCTGGGCATGGTGGTACCTCTAATGCCAGGAAAAGAACGGAAAGACAGGCAGCTCCCAAGGCCAGTGGCACTCCTACTTAGCAACACCAAGGCTGTGCTCTGACCTCCATGTACATAGGCACAAAAGTACACAAGTATCTATATGCACACACAACACACAGAGACAGAAACAGACAGAGAGACAGAGACAGAGAGAGAGTGAGAGAGAGAGAGAGAGAGGTGCTCTGTACATGCACACATACACAATTAGTTAATTTTATTTCTCAAAGTTGATTAAACCAGTATATAAAAATACCTTATTCAAATGTTGTGCTATGTAGCCTCTTCCACATCCTATGTCCAGTGCAAGGGGAAAATCTCTGGAAAAAATAGATATAGAAGCTAAGCTTTGCAATAGAGTCCATAAAATAACCAAGGGCTAATTACCTTATGTAAAAACATTTTTGTAATCACTCCTTTCAGAAAATTCTATCATTTGCCTTTTCTGCCTTGCTTTACCAGCAGTATCTGCAAAAGATATAATATATAGAGTGAGTCTGTCTGATCTAGGCACTATGCCAAAGGCCCTAATCTTGAACTTAGGGCAGGGGATGTAGCTCAGCAGTATAGTACCTATCTAGCATATGTGAGGCCTTGGGTTCAAGAAAAAGAAAAAAACAGACAAAAAGGTTTAGAAATGGATTTGAAGAACACACTTAATGAAGGCATTTGAATTCAATCATCCAGACAAAGACTGAAAACAACTAAATGTAAATTAACATGGAAAAACCTGGCATACAGCTCAGTGGTAGAGTGCATGCCCAGCATGTGCAAGGCCCTGCTTCACTCTCTAGTACCACAGGAAAAAAACAAGGTAAAACATCCCCCTCACAGTATTTTCACATCTAAGGAGTACAAAAAGTTCCAAGTGTTTAATGCTAAGTAAGTAAACTCAAATATCCTCTTTTTCTTTAAAAATATTTTTTCTCATTTCTCTGTAAAAGTAGCTTTTATTCTCCTGGAGTGAGTAACTGTCGTCTCTGAGGCTTACTGCCTCCATCTGCTAACCTAGGCCTAGTCTTGGAAGCTTCTACCCTCATCCAATCTAATTTAGGTCTAGAATATTTTCATTCTCTGAGATTTGCTGCTGAATAAGATCACCCTTTCTAGTTCTTTCTAATCTCTGGCTAGCTGCGTCAACTCAGCTGTTCTGGCCCAAACTCACCTCCCAGCAGACTTATTCAATCTGGCTTTTCTGTTGGCCTCTGAATTGTTCTCCTTGGCCTCAAACTAACTCTAACAATCTTTTTTGATCTTCTGGCTCATTGTTATTCTCTTGCTCATTCTGTCTTTACCTGTGTCTAGCTTGTTCTCACTTCAATCTGTCTCTGTAAAACCCTCCTGGTAAAACGGCCTCTTTCTTTTTCTCTCTCTGTGTTGTTCTACTCTACCTCTCAACAGTGTTCTTGTACTATACCCTCTTCCTCCTGTCCTGTCCCTCCCTTAAGTAGCTTCCCTTTCCTCTCTCTTCTCGTGAGAGTGGGGCAGACCCTCTTCTGTCAAACCTTTCTCTAATTTGTCACATTTTATGTCACTCAATTAGACATCACAACATGGGTGATTCCTTCTACAAACCAACTTTACCTTCTTTGTTTGGGATTAAAGGTGTGTATTAAGAGTGTGTGTATTCTGCCCAGAGGGGTTAAAGGTGTGCGCTAAGGGCTGAATCACACCACACCTAGAAACAGGTTCAAATATCCTGTAACATAATAACTTTAATAATGTCAAAGTTGACTGCAATGTATGTGTAACTCATGCATGTCTAGTGCCCATGAAAACCAAAGTGGGCTTTAGATCCCTTAGAACTGAAGTTACAGATGGTTGTGAGCCTCCATGTGGGTACTGAGAACAGAACCCAAGTCCTCTGGAAGAGCAACCAGTCCTCTTAACTGCTGAGCCATCTTCCCGCCCCAACTCAAACATCTCATGTTAGCAGCAGTCAACACTTGGAACTTTGTTAAACCCAGAGCCAGAAGTGTGAATATCTATATTAGGTTAGCTCCTCTAAATCGGTAAATATATCAACTATAAGGTATGGGTTCTCTATAAACAAAAGAACGTAGATCAAAAAGGACTATGGTTTAATTTTTCTTTAAAAAAAAAAATGGTTGCCAAAACTAGGTTGGGGAGATGGCCCAGTTGATAAACTGCTTGCCATGTAAGCATAAGGTCCTGAGTCCAACCACCCGCACTCACCTAAGTTAAGCCTAAGTGTGGCAGCTAGTGCCTATAATCCCAGTGCTGGAGAAAAAAGAGAGAAAGGAGAATCTCTGGGGCTTGCTGGCCCACCAGTCCAGCATAATGAACAAGCTCCAGGCAGTAGGAGGCCCGATCTCAAAAAATACAGTGAAAAGTGGCCAAGCAAGTCACCCAATGTCAACCTCTGGCCTCCACATGCAAAAGTACGTATGTACACACATACCTGCAACACATGTTCGTACATACACACAAAAATTAATAAAAAATTGTATGGCAAAATTATAAAATACCAACATATAGATGGAAAACCACAAGTGACATTTTACTTAATGTTCTATGTCTTGATGATAAAGAAGGAATAACTGAATTTTAGTTTTAAAATTAGATAGTTCAAATCTTGGACCTATAATTTACTAACCTGTGACTGTAAGTGATTTACCCTTCCTGGATCTGTTTCCTTATGTATAAAACAAAAAAGTTGGGGGCCAGAGAGATAGCTCAGTGATTAAGAGCACATGCTGCTTTTGTAGATGACCCAGATTCAGTTCTCAACACCCACATCAGGTGGCTCCCAACACCCACATCAGGTGGCTCCCAACACCCACATCAGGTGGCTCACAACTATCTATAATTTTAGTTTCAGGGGTTCTGATGCTCTATGGGCACCTGCATGCACATATTATACATACATATTCTTAAGCACACACACATACACATTAAATCAAAACCAAGAAATTATTTTTCAGAAAACAGTAAATTACTGCTTTTACTACATATGAAATATTTAGTACAGTATAGATGATTTTTTTTAAAAATGAGGTTTTATCTGATTTTAAAAGTACTAAATAGGTCTTAGTGCCCACAAATTATATTAAAATCTGTGTAGTTAATAAAACAGAGCATTGATAATATAAACTACTCTGTGTTTTCTTGTTTCTCCTTAAGATATAAGGGATGGAAACTGTAGGCTTGTGCATGCTAAGCATAAGTGGCTACACATCTACCCCTCTTAAGTACTCTAATAATAGAACATCAACACATTTTAAATAAGTTAATTCCAACCATTTAATGTTTAAATTAAATTATCCTTTCAGCCATAATCACAAGTGTCTTCATGGATTTGGCTTTAATATCTTCAGGGCTGTGTCACAGAATTTGTAAAGTCCAAACTGAAAATGAAAATTTAATGTTTCATTCATCAAATCACTAACAAACTAAAATTTAGGCAAATGATTATTGGTTGATGTTACTCATAGGTGCCACAGTAGAGAGAGAAGCTCACCAAGAAGTTAAGCCTTCATTTTCCCAAAGAGCAGAGGGGTTCAGCCTTCTTGGAATAGAGTGACCCCTGTTAGCTCACTCCAGTTACTTTTATTCAATCACTGGGGCTAGGAAAGGTTCCAACTATCAAAGTTATCTTGCCCTTGCTGCCTGAGAGAGCAGAGAGCTCACACAAATCTCAGTTCCTTTGACTGTGGCTAGCCATAATCAAAAGTAAGAACTCCAGGTTTGCCAGCAGTGTCTTAGGACCAAGGTCTGTGCAGCTACAAGCTCACACGTAGCACCAAGTGCAGACTACCCAGGGAGACAACAGTTCTTCAAGGTTTAAACAGTCTCAAAAGAACTTCTCAGCCTCTACTGATTAATAGAAACTTAACAAGGGATTTAGTGAAACAGTTCACTCTTAGCCAGACATAAAGGTTTTACTTTACATATCACTACAAATGATAATAGGAAATTATTTCTTGTCTTTAAAAGAATAGTGGCAAATGAAACAAGTGGCCCGATCTACAATAAGGAAGTATTTTTACCTACAAAACTATAAGACTCCTTTTAATTTGTAAAGATGTACCTAAAACATAGCTTGAGAATCTGTGATTTAATGAAATCCTCTCTGCTTTTAACAGACAAATGTGATGATTCTATTCCATGCTGGTATTAATTCAACAAATGTCACTTAACAAAAGTCAAAAAAAGGAGTGATTTGCTAATACCAGAGAGTAATTCTAATATAAAGCCACCATTTTGCTGTAGTTCCACCTCATGGTGACAAGCCTGAATCAATAAAGCATATGCCAAGAGCAATAGATTCATCAAGATTTTTATACTACTTAATTGAAAATGCTCTTTCTCAAGTCATTCCCTGCAGAATCTGTATTACTACTACTAATACTTATGATAAAATGGGCAGTCTTATGGTTCTCCTTTTCCTGGGGGGGGGGGTTGTAGGGGTGTGGCAGTTTGGGGGGATCAGGATAGGGGAACAGAAGCAGAGAGCTCCGGGGAGAGAAAGCTTCAGTGAGACAGCTCTACTTGATTGATCCAGGGGTAAGGTATATAAGGGCTCGTAGGTTTAGGGGTGGAAAAGGTCCACTGGTCATAACACAGTACCTAATTATCATATGGGAAGGGGGGGTCTCACCTATACTTACTGGAAAACAAATCTAGACAGACTTTTTCCATCACTGAAATGGCAAAAGATTCTATTGTTCATTTTAATAAAACCTAAAGTTTAATAAATCTAAAATTTTCACATGTAGTTGATTTTTTTTAGTTCCATATTTTGAGCAATCTCTCTAAATTTGGGCTAAATCGAGTAGATCAGTCATTCAGGCTTGAAGAAAGTTTCAAGTTTTACATTCATAATTAAAAAAAAAAAAAAAAAAGATAACAATGAAGAAAATGGCATTTGCTTTCCCAGACAAGAAAAGGAATAGCCAGGAGTGGCTGTGCATGCTTATGATCTCAGCACTTAGAGGCCAAGGCAAGAGGAGTGCCTCCTGGGCTATATAGTGAGACCCTATCTCAAAAGTCTAAAAAGAAAGATGTTTAGAGAGAGTTAAATCTCTAATCCTGACAATACATTTCTTATACTCAACTACTCCTTGCAGCAAACTCACATGGCTTAATTTCAAGTGTTCACTCAATAGCAGATGTTGTTCTTAATCAGGACTAGAGAAGCATGCCTATTGTCTCAGATGCTTAAGGAGCAAGAAAGGTGGACTGTCCAAGCCCAGTTGAAGGCATGGCCTAGGAGTTACAACAAGAGTCTGTTTTGGGAAAAAGAGACAGAGATAGAGAGACTAAGAGAGAGAAGGATAGACAAGGAGAGGGGATGGAGGGAGGAATGAGCAGGGAGAGAGACTGCATCTCACTGAAATGGCATCCCCTACCTGGCTATGTCATATACACGGTCTGCAATCCGGCTTCCAACCTGAAAGATTTCAAGAATCAACGGGTTAACGCACCAAGCAGGCTTAACAGAAAAGTAACTTTTTTTCCCTAAGATTCAAGTTATGTTTCAAAACAGAAGTGCTTCCTTCTATCCCATTTTCTACTGTCGTCCAGCAACTTTCTTTACAAACACTGAATACAGACATAATATAATACCCTAGAAACAAATGGAAGCAAATTACTTTAGAAGCAAATTTAATGAAGTCAAGATTAATAAACTGCTGGGTGTGGCAGTTTATGTCTATAGTCCTTCTATTCAGGAGGAAGGAGGGTTACCACAAGTCTGAGGCCAGTCTGGAATACAGGGTGACAATAATGAGTTCCAAACCAGTATATATTAAAAAGACCCTTGTCTCAAACACTCAAAACCAAATCAACATCGGGAGGCTGAGGCAGGTGAATTTCTATGAATTTGAGGTCAGTCCGGTAAATATTACATAATAAATGAAGACAGCCAAGGTTTGCAAATTAGTAAACACCAAGTCTGGAAAAGTATAGACGATCAACTCCCAAACACAACATAAAAGAAGTTGTATGGTAAGTACCACCTTTGACTTGGCTATCGTCATGGGGGATGAAGTCGACACATTGCACTCAGTCTCTTACATGCTCTTCTTGAACAGAAAGGAGGGACTTACTGAGGGCCTCTACAGGTCCTTTCGGCCTTGGGAGTTTGGGACTTTTCCTTTTCCTAGGAGACTCGTCCCATCTCCCATCTCTCACACTTTTCGCCATAGCAGCCATTCTTGACCACTGCAGTCATCAATACCACTACCTCACTTTCTTCACCTTACTTTAGCTGAGATTACATTCCCTGTCTACGTGCCTCCCGCTCTCTCCTAAATGATCTGCAAAGGTGGAGATCTTGCTTTTCCCAAGATCTCAAGCAGTGTTTGCTAGGCGAATGAATGACTGCCATGCACGCTATCAGAGCCTCTCGTCCTTTCAGGATAAATCCGAAAGGCTCAGGAAGACGAAGCGTCTCAAGGTCACACAGTCGGTTGGGTGGATCCGCCCCACGGGGCTCCGCACCTCCCTCCGTCGCCGTCTTACAGTCTCACCTCCTCCCTCAGGTAGTCAAATTTCACGGGCTCGGGTTGCCGGGCGGCCCAATTCTTCTGTTTCCTCTTCAATTCCCTGTCAAAGATGTTTAGAGCTCTGGGCGAGGTGCTGCCCGAAGGTGGGACACCGGAAGCGACCTTCCTGCGACCGCCGCTCGCTGCAGAGACCGCGGACCCTCCAAGCAGTGGGCATAGGCGCGAAAGAACGACCTTTCGCAGCATCTTGAGCCGGGGCGCCAGAGCAGGGCATGTTTCCTACTATGCGCATGCGCCAACGAGACTACGACTAGCGCAGTGATCCAAAATTAGTCCAGGGCGGAAGGTTGAAGTAGTTTGGCCTAGCTCGCGTGCCGTTACGGCGGAGCGTCACGCGAAGGATTGTGGGATTGCGCTCCATGTGAACTCAAACTGGGATCTGGAAAGAGTGGTGGGAAAGTGTGTGATTGTCCGTCGGGATCTCCTTGGGATTTGTGAGTAGTGCCCCTATTATTCGGTCCCTTTCTGGCCCCATTGTTCTCTTCAGAGCTGCTTCTCGAGAGAGAACGCAGTGGAGTAACTTGGCGAGTAAGTTTGTGAGGTGGGAAGATCGTTCGGGACGAGCTACGCCGGAGCTCCCAGGCCAGAGGCTGGGTGGGCTTTGGGGATAAGGGGAAGCCTTTCAAGTGCGGTCCAGTTGCTTTCGCTCCTCAAAACAACCCATGTTTGCCGTGGGCTACAATTTCCAACATTTACAAGCACTGCAGTTGGGTGAGGTAGTAGCTATATCGTAAAGTTATTCAAAGTTTTGTAGTACATCTGGAGTTTATAGACGCCTCCGTGAAAAGTTTTCCTTTTTTCTCATTAGAATGTAAAGGAGTCTGAAGTAAAGCAACACTGGCCTGTGTGATGAGGGCACACGCCTGTAATCCCAGTATTGAGACCGAAACAGAAGTGATTGCAGTTCAAGGCTAGGCTAGTCTGTTGTAATGACGTACCATTGCAGAAATGAGGGGCCTACGTAGTGTCTTGTTTGGTCAGTCAGCTTTTATTCTTACAGAGACTTCTGACTTTTTTTTTTTTTTTTTTTTGCAAATTTGGAATCTGGAGAAATCAAACCACCAGAGAGACTGTTTACAAGGGAACATTAGGCATACAAACTTCCATGTGCTTTTTCGTATGTTTATAGCCTATCTAGACCTTAGTCACTTCGAGAATAAAATGTTATTTAAAAAAAAGTGACATTTGGGACTGGTAGATGGCTCAGTAGTTAAGAGCACTGGCTGCTGGTCTTCAGTGGACTTAGGTTAAATTCCCAGCATCCACTTGATGGCTGACTACTGTCCAGTCAGTAAAACCCGTTCCAGGGCATCAGAAGCCCTCCCCAGGCATCCATGCGCACCAGACACAGAAGTGATATGCAGACATAACACCCATACACGTGGGAAATTTTATTAAGAAGACCGTGACATTCGTTAACTGTAGTTTGAGACTAATTTGGGTCTTGATAGAAGCTAGGATTTATAAAAATAACACTAAAGTAAATCTGGTTTGAATTTTTTTTAATGCCCCTCATTAGTCAGAAACAGCTTTGTAGAACCAAAAGCTGTTGCAAATAGAGATTAACAAAGAGAATGAAACAAGACTATGAAAACCCAATTAGACCAGCTGAGATTTCAAAATGTTTTGTTTTTGTCTGCGTGTGCCTGATGAATATGTAGATGCTCACAGCTGCCCACACGCCCATGCACATATGTGCTCATAGGTTTGGAAGGGTGCTTTCGTATGGAGCCAGAGCTGACAGCTGATGTCCTCCTCAATTGCGCGACACCTTTTTTTTTTTTTTTTTCTAAAAGACAGGACGTCTCATTGGAACCTGTCGATTCTCCAGTAGGCTAAGTTGGATGATTAGGGATCCTCCTGTCTCTGCCTGCCCCAGCTGCCTAGCACTAGGATTACAGGCATTCAGGGTTTTTTTAATGTGTGTTCTAGAGGATCAAATCCATATTGTACTTGTACAGCAAGCACTTTACTGATTCAACCTTCTGCCCAGCATCTGTGTTTGGTTTCTTGAAACAATCTCACTTTGTAACCCAGACTGACCACCAATTCCCCATGTTACTGTCTAAGACCTGGGCCTATAATAATCATGACTCTGCCTTCAGAATCTTGATTTTACGTGTGTGACTCTATGCACCAAGAATAATCTTTTAATTGAAGACAAGTACAAGCTAGAAATACAAAAAAATTCTGAGGGCAGTCAGCTACTAACCATTGCCCTCCTCAAAACCCGAGGATTTTGTTTGGTTTACAAGTTTATTTCAAGTGATCTGTAATGGAAGGATTATATTTTGTTATGTCTTTCTTTTTTATGTTTGACCAAGAATAGTTTGGGTAGGTGAAATTAAGTTAAAGTTGTCTTAATTTTGTACATTTAGAGAGTGAGAAAGAATGCGTACACAATGAACAAATGACCAAGAATAGTTTGGGTAGGTGAAATTAAGTTAAAGTTGTCTTAATTTTGTACATTTAGAGAGTGAGAAAGAATGCGTACACAATGAACAAATGTGGTTTTAAAAAAATATTTTAATTACTAACCATTCATCATTGTAATATTTATCTATTTATTTATCTTTAGTATTTGGTTTCTCTGGATATTTCTTCATTAAGACTTTAAAAATGTCATCCAAACAAGAAATAATGGATGACCAGCGGTTCAGGCGGGTTTCAAAGGATCCCAGATTTTGGGAAATGCCAGAAAAGGACCGAAAAGTCAAAATTGACAAGAGGTTTCGAGCTATGTTTCATGATAAAAAGTTTAAATTGAACTATGCTGTTGATAAAAGAGGGCGCCCTATCAACCACAGCACTACAGAAGACTTGAAGCGCTTCTATGACCTTTCAGACTCTGATTCTGATCTCTCTGATGAAGAAAGCAAAGTACTGAGTCAAAAGAAAGTGAAGCAGAAAAAAAAACAGACCAAAAAAGAAGCAAAGTCAAAAACGCTGATTGAAGAGAAAAAGAAAGAAGCCAAGAAAACTGACCAAAAGGATTCTGTGAATAAACATGACTTAAATAATTCTGAAAGAATTCAGAAAATGAAAAAATCGCATAAATCCCAGAAGATAGATTCAGAAATAAGTCCCAAGAAGGATAGTGAAGAATTTCTACAAAAAACAAAAAAGAAAAGTGGTACCACTGACCTTAGTATAGAAGATGCTTTGCCCAAAGGAAAACTAAGGACCAAAGATTCCAGTACCTCTGAAATGGTGAAATCTTCAACAATGAGTTGTTCTAAGGCAAAGAGAGAAAAGCAATCAGGTTGGTTGGTGGTACTGATTCTCTTGTATTATACTATTTTACTGTGATCTTTTTAAAAAGTAAACAGTGTTTTTATAGAATGTTGAGAAAAGTCAAGTGTTTATTTTAAAATATAAAGTTATAAAAGGAAAATATGCAATGATTTTTCTCCTGTTTTTTACCAGAAGACAAACATGAGAGCTTAGGTGACTGATTTTGGTTTGTGATGAGCAATGCTGAGTGCTGCTATATGTTATTATATAGGAAGAGGTGTGTTTGGAGAAGGAAAGTAGAGTTGGGTACTCATTAGTTCATTCAGCTACTGAGTGACAACTGCTGTAAGGCATAGTCACCTCATTTAGGGTTATTGCTAGCTTGTGTGATGCCTTTGTGCAAGGCAGAAAAATGCATGTCCTT
Organism: Montemys delectorum; assembly: GCA_019843815.1. NCBI lineage: Eukaryota > Metazoa > Chordata > Mammalia > Rodentia > Muridae > Montemys > Montemys delectorum. The sequence continues at coordinate 70,293 of JADRCD010202505.1, read as the reverse complement.
TGAACACACACTTTTCTCTGGTTTGGTGAGAGGATGGCACTTTTGAGTGAAGCGACACATTGATTTCCCTTGAGTGAGCACAGCATCCCAGAGCTCAGGACTTGAAGAATGGAGTTAGGTTTGGTTTCAGCTCTTCTTTCCCTTCTGTAGGTAGCCTTTAGGTAGATAACAACCTGCTAAACTCTGTGACAACCCTGGTTTAGAGACGCTGTCCATTAGAAATTCATAATGATGTATTTCCTAGTAGTGGCATTAAAACACCAAAATAAGCATATGAAATAATTTTTTATATCCAGTATATACAAATTTCATCTCTATGTAATTAATGATAACAAATTTATATGTTTGACTGTTAACAACCATATTAGATGGCATAGATTTAAGGTAGAAAAAATCAAACCTGTACTACAAAATGTTACTGGAAAGGCCATAAATGAAATTGAAAAAAATTCAGAGTAGTCACTCAAATGTAATCAGAGAAAATTTCCTAAGGAATACTTTATTTTTATTGGGGTTGGGAGGGGAGTGGGGATTAAGTTTGAGCAAAACTTTTTGAGCGAATTTATGATTAGATTTGTTTAGAAAGATCAGTAGTCCCACTCTGCTAGACAGTGAAATCTTGAAGAGGTTTGTAGTTTTAAGCCAAATAATATCTGTAAGGCCTTCCCATAAATTCCTCTGTGCATCCTCTTGTGCTGATAAATGTCTGTAATCCCAGTACTTGGAATATTAGTCACAGGAATCAGGAGTTGTAAGTCATTCTCTAGATCACATAGTGATCTCTACGCCAGTGTAGTGCACATGAGACCCTGTTTTAAATTAAAAGCAATCAAGATGGCTCGGCAGATGAAGGCTCTTGTCTCGTGAGTTTGATTCTCAGTATCCATGCATATGAGGAAGGAAAAAACTATGAGATTGTCCTGACCTTCACACATGTACTATAGCATGTATGCCTCCTCCCCATCCCCCATGCACAAGGAAATCATACACAGACATGCAAACAAAAATTTTTAAAAGCTTTTTTTGTATTTGTATGTATACTATGCAGGTCAAAGAAGTGGGCATTGGATTTGCTGAGACTGAAGTTACAAATGTTGTAAACCACCATGTGGGTGTTGGGAATCAAACCCAGATCCTCAACAAGAGCAGCAAATGGTCATAACCACTGAGCCATCTCACCCACCTTCCTGCTGACAAGTTTTAATGCTTTAATATGGCACATTAAATCATAGATTCATTAATCACTAATTTCTCTTTGTTTATGAGCCCATCAAAGACATTAAATCTTACAAATTCCTTCTTTTGCCTTCCCCTAGTTCAATGTTTTATACATTGTAGGCAATAAGTATTTGATTAATGAATAAATACTATAAAAACAATTAAAATAAAAACAAATTACATTTTTCATCTTAAGTTTTAAAATTTACTTTTCATTCTCCAAACTTAAAATCTCTTGAGTAAGCTGAAATTGTAACACCAGCTTAAACATAGTATATAAGCTATTTACACATGCAGAGGTGATTGCTTTTAGAAGTAGAATATGAGCTCATCTAGAGTTGTGAAAGAAAAATTAAATCCAACTTCAGCAAAACATTGGTATATGGTTAACAGTTATATAAGAGTTAGCAGGAGCCAGGCAGTGGTGGTGCACGCCTTTAATCCCAGCACTTGGGAGGCAGAGGCAGGCAGATTTCTGAGTTGGAGGTCAGCCTGGTCTACAGAGTGAGTTCTAGGACAGCCAGAGCTACACAGAGAAACCCTGTCTCGAAAAATATATATATATATATGGTTAGCAGAAATTTTTGTGTTATTTGTATTTGATGATCTCATTCACAATACAACTTTATTTTATATGAATAGTTATAAATTTTATCTCCAGCCCACACTTTACTGAGCCTATCTTGTATATTAAACTGCCTTATTGATGTTTTCTGTTAAATGACTCAAAGGCACTTTGTTTTGTGGTTCTATGGATCAAACACAGTGCTTTGGCATGCTAGGCAAACACTCTGCCATTAATCTTGAGGGCACTTTGATTTCACATATCCAGAACTCGTTTAAAATAAAGTCTCTTCATCAAATTAGTTATTTCCAGTGTTGCATATCTCCCTGTCTAAACAGCTAACTAAGTCAGGAGATGGGACTCATTGATGCTTCTAAAACCCCTGTTCCCGATTATCAAATAACCCCTGGCCCTGTACCATCTGAGTTTACCAAGGCTTTTCACTTTGCAACAGCTCTATAGCCATCAGCTCTATTCTACCTTCACTTCATGTCTAGAGGACTGTACTGTCCTGTTTTTGTTATTTCTAGCCACACAACCCATCCAGTTTTTGTGGTGTGGTTCAGATGTCATTCTCAATATGCTAATCTAGTGTCCTCCATTGGACATGGAGCAATGACAAAGCTGATGTCCATCGTACTTCCTTGTTAAATAACTCCTCATAGTTATTGTTACTAGATTCCTCTTCATTCTTTAGTTAGCTGCAGAGTAACCGTACTCTTGAAAACTTAATGTTTTTAGAGTAGTTTTCACTGTGGATATATTGATTTGATTACTTATTTTAAATACTTGTTACCTAGTCATTCAACTTGAAATTAATTGAAAACATTGATAACCATGATTATGTATTAAACACCTAGCATAAAGCAGGTATTCCACAAATACTAAGTGCTTTTATAAACCCACTTGCATGATCTTATACATTATAATTTCACTTAAATAACTTGGTATAGCATGAATTTTACTGAACTTATATTCCTTTTCTCTGTTTTGTAAAAGTCATATTTTTTACTAGATCTAATGTCAATAGTTTGGATTTAATTTAATTCTTGATGTCTCCTTCCTCCCGCAACATACTGTAGTGCTTCCAGTCATAACAGCAAAAGACAATGATGGTAAAATGGTTGACGAAGATGCTCTGGAGAAAGATTCAGACAGTGCTAGTGAACTAGGAAGTGATGAGGAATCTGAAGATGAAATCACAAGTGATGACAGAACCTCAGCTGATGAGGATGAAGATGAAGAGGAGGAAGAAGAGGAGGAAGATAGTGAGGAGGAGGATGAAAGTGACAGTGGTCCTGATCTTGCAAGGGGTAAAGGAAATGTAGAAACTAGTTCTGAAGATGAAGATGATTTGGCAGATTTATTTCCAGAAGAACCTGGTTTTGAACATGCTTGGAGAGAATTAGATAAAGATGCTCCTCGGGCTGATGAGGTAACATTTGCAATAAGATTGTTTATGAATAACATTACAATTAGCTTTTATGGGTGCTGGGGTTGATGTCATTAAATTAAGTAGAAAGGAACTGGAGGGCTAGTTCAGTACTGAAAATCTTAGCTAGCATGGGTGGGCTAAAGTGGGCATGGCGGCACACTCTTAGAGTAGCATCACTTAGGAAGCAGGAAGGTTGCTGTAAGTTTTAGGATTGGCCTGGCGTGCGTTCTAAGCTGACCTGGAGTATAAACCTGCTCATTGAAACCCTGTCTGAGAAAACTAAACAGAAAGAAAACACTAAAAATAAAATGGGAAAAGTTTATTGGTGAATGTTTGTGAGGCTTATTTGTTGTTGATTGAACCCAGCACCTCCTATCTGCCAGGGAAGATCTCTAGTGAGCCATATCACTGGACCTTGTGGTATTCATGATTAAGAGTAAAATTTGAGGACTGGAGATACTCAGTGATACAGCAACCTAGCATATGTGAGCCTCTAAGTTCAATCCCAACACAAGAAAGATTGAGCACCTTGAAATGGAGCTAGTGTATATAGATTAGATGTGTGTCCAAGCAGATAAAATGGAAAAGAAGTTCTTTCCTTTTCTTTCTGACTTTTTTGGGGGGTGGAGGGTTAAAATTTTCATTACTTGCTAAAGATAGCACATGAAGTCATGTATTTTGCCGCAGCATTTTCACACGTGTAGCCAGGAGGCTACCTACCCACCCTCCTTCCATTAGCCCTCTCCATTCCTCCTGCCCTGCTCTTGCTCGCCCCATTGTTCACCCCACATAATTCCCTCTTCTGCTATAGATGACATGTACTCGTTCATTCTCTCTTCCCTCATTCCCTTCAGATCTCTTCCTCCATTCTCATGGACCCTTTCTAGTTTTATGATATAGATACATAAATGTAAATCTGGACTTAGCATGCTGGGGAGATGGTTCAGTCCATAAAGTGCTTGCTATGCAAACATAAGGACCTGAATTTCAGTGAGACAAAAATATTGTAATCTTTAAGGTTCATTGGCCAGCTAATCTATCCAACTAGTGAGCTCCAGATTTGGTCAGAGACTCTGTCTTAGAAAAAAAAAAAAAAAAATGTGGAACTAGGCATAGTGGCACATGCTTCAATCATAGCACTTGGGAGGCAGAGGCTAGTGGATCTCTTGAGTTCAAGACCAGTCTGGTCTAATAGCAAGTTCCAGGACAGCTAGAGCTACATAATGAGAAACCCTGTCTTAAAAAAAAAATATATAATAACAGCATGTAGAATGATTCAGGAAGAAACATCAGTGTCAACCTCTGAATTAGTTATACGTTAGTTCACATACACATATATACCAAAAATTTAAAAAAATTTAAAACCCAGCAAAAAAGAAAGCATTTAGTAAATACTAGTCTTCTGAGACTAGCATATCTCATTTATCACAATTTCTTATACCATCCTTTCTTCTGCAAAGGTCATTTTACTTTTTTTACTTTTTTAATTTATATGGTGTGTGTATGTGTGTGTGTGTGTGTGTTGCACGCACACGCGCATGTATCTATGCATGTGTGTAGGTTATAGGCAGACATCAGGTGTCTTCCTCAATTGTTTTCCACCTTATTATTAAGAGGGGGTCTCTAACTGAAGTTAGACCTTATTGATTAAGCTAAACTGGCTGGCCAGCAAGCCTGAGGGATACTCCTGTCCCTGCCTGCTGAACACTGGGATTATAGGCATACTCAACTTTTTACATTTTTATTTGGGTGCTGGCATCTGAACTTGAGTCTCAGGCTTATGCAGAAAACACTGTGAACTGAGCCAACATTCCAGCAGTCTGGGTAGGTTTTTGTTTTTTGTTTTCATCTCTGTTTTTAAATGTTTTTAGTAAACATATAATAACTATACGTAATTACGGGTTAATTATGACGTGTTCATACATGTGTGTAATGTATTTTGGTCACTTCCATCTACAATTGTCTTCTTCCCACTCCCACTGATCTACTTCCTCTTGGGTCATAGGCCCTAACAAGGAAGCTATAGCTGCTTTGCGAAATGGATATGATGTGCCTTCTGAGTTAAGTTTATTCCCATAAATTATTGCTATTACCAGCTTTGGCTCTCACACACACACATACATACACACACCCCTCTCCAGGTCTTAGAGAACATTCTAGAAGACAGGATGCAAGGCCTAAGAGTTTCTGGGAAGACCCTTTAAAAACCTTTAAGTATATGATCATGTTGAAAATGAGGAATTTGACTTCCTCCTTTCTTGTATTTAATTATGTCATTTGTTTGGGGTTTTGTTTTGTTTTTTTTGTTTTGTTTTTTTGTTTGTTTGCTTTTCGAGACAGGATTTCTCTGTGTAGCCCTAGCTGTCCTGGAACTCACTCTGTAGACCAGGCTGGCCTCAAACTTTGAAATCCGCCTGCCTCTGCCTCCCAAGTGCTGGGATTAAAGGTGTGTACCACCACCGCCTGCTGTATGTATGTCTTAAGTCAGTGGTTCTCAACCTTTCTAATGCTGTGACCCTTTAGTACAGTTCTTCATGTTGTGGTGATTCCTCAGCCATAAAATGATTTTTATTGCTACGTCATAACTGTAATTTTGCTTCTGTTATGAATCATAATGGAAGTATTTTTGGAGAGGAAGGTTTGCCAAAGGGTCAAGACCCACAGGTTAAGAAATTAAGACCCATAGGCTGAGTTAACAGGCTTAAGTACTGTTGTGAATCAGAGTAAAGAAACTTGACACCGTTATATCCTTCCTGACTTTAGAGGAAATACTTTTAATTTTTCCCTACTTACTATAATGTTGTGTATACATTTATCATATGTAGACTTTTATTATGTTGAGAATTGTTCCTTTTCCTAGTTTCTTTTGGGATTTTATCATGAATTTATGTTGATCTTTGTCAAAGACCTTTTGAGACAGAACCTTTCTATGAAAGGTTGAACTTGTGATCCTCCTGCCTCTCCTACAGAGCTGGGATTTCAGGTATATGCCATTATGCTTAGCAAGAATTTCTACATAAGTAATTTAAAATACATGAACATGTTAAGCTTGTTTTTGCTAGGTGTTTATATTTGTGTTCTTATTGCACAAGAAGGAAATGTTCTGGAGTAACCTGTTTCCCCCTCCACACTCGTAGACTATCTTTAAAAACTGTTGTGGTTAAAGCATTAGTTCGTGCTCTTACCCTAGTTCAAGAATTCTAAAAACCCAGTTTAGAGATAGTGCTTATCTGTTGTGGATTTGCCTTTCATGAAGCTCTCTGTGCATGTTAAATCAGTTAAGTAACATAGATGATTTCAGAGCTGGCGAAAGAAGTTCAGTGTTAATATTTGGTTTTCAAGCATTGAAAATGATATAGATCCCAGCACTTAGGAAGCCGAAGCAGGTGGATCTCTTGAGTTCCAGCCAGCCTGGCCTATATAATGAATTTTGAGACAATCCTAGAGCTTACGTAGTGAGATCCTGTCTTTAAAGCTAGAGGAAGGGAAGGAGGGAAAAAGAAAGAAATAATAAAGATTCTATGATATTTAATAATAATTTAAATTTCTCAGATTACACGCCGATTAGCAGTTTGCAACATGGACTGGGACAGATTAAAGGCGAAAGATTTGCTGGCTCTGTTCAACTCATTTAAGCCCAAAGGAGGAGTTGTATTTTCTGTGAAGGTAAGAATTAATTTCATTTAATGTAAACATTTCTAGGTGTCTTAACTTAAAACTGACTTTGTTTCTAATTATACTGACTGAATCTTCCTCCTAAAAAATATTTTATTAATCTGAAAATTGTCTGATGCAATTGAGTATGAAACTGATATGTAACAGGTAGTAAAAGGAGAGAAGCAATTTTTTTTAACCTTTTTAATTTTTTGCTTTATATTTTAGATTTGTGTGTGTGTGCACATCTCTGTATGGAAGTTAGAGGACCCCTTTCAAAAGTAGATTATTTCCTTCCACAATAGATTCTGAAGATGAAGTGGAGATTGTTATTGATGGTGCTCTGTTTTAGTCCACATGTCTCTCCTAAATTCCTTAAAGAATGCTTTATCTCATGTAGTTAGAAAAGAGTTTGACTTTCCTGAGGTGAGTTTGAAGTGAGTTGTTTTATTGAGCTGAGCCATGACTCTTGATGTCTTAGTTTTGATAGGTCTGTATATTATATGAAAAAGATACATGAATAATATCAGTTTTGGTTTTTTGTGTTCAGATATATCCTTCGGAGTTTGGAAAGGAGAGGATGAAGGAAGAGCAAGTTCAAGGACCAGTAGAGTTACTGAGTATTCCTGAGGATGCCCCTGAAAAGGACTGGTACTGAGTCACTCTAGAATAGAAAACTAACCCTAGTAAAGTCATGCCCTTCATTCAGAATCCTATTACCTTAATAGAACTGTGAAGTTTGCACTTAGAACTAACACAATTAGAACAGCTTGATCACAGTTGGCAGTGCATTATACCAACATTTTGTGTGTATGCTTGGAAATAATGATTGCAATATTGGAAAAAGTAGCTCATGATTATCTTACTGCTGTGAATTAGTTTTGTTTTGTTTCCTTAATTGAGTATTAAGTAGAAAGATAAAGGAATTTTGATGTTAGAAAACAAATTAAGTAGTTGTATACCACTAGATGGAGCTATATGTGCACATAATATAACTGGTGATTAACTGGATGGTAACAAAAGTAGCAGAGAAAGACCTTTAAAGAATAGATTATGATTAAATGAAATTAAGCTTATGAAGGTTAGGTCCTGGGCCAGCAGGATGGCTTAATGGCTAAAGGTACTTTTCATCTAGCTTGACAACCTAAGGACCTGAACTCAATCCCCAGATCCCACATGGTAGAAAAAGGAAGCTGCATCTTGAAAATGGCTTTGTCTGACTTTTCTATACACACCGTGGCACACATATGCCTGCAGATACACACACACCACAAAAATTGTTCCTTCCTAGAGCAGACATTTTTCAAAATGAAGTACTAGAGCTGAGTCTCACAAGCATATTTTAAAGATTTGTCTTTACTATTTTAGTTATTTCTATGTGTATGTGTGGATGTGGATTTGTGTACATAAGTGCATATACCTTTGGAAGCCAAAGGGATAGGTCCTCTGGAACTGGACTTACAGATGATTGTATACATATTTTTGATTTATTTTTTCCCCATTAGGGCCTCTAGAGAGAAGCTAAGGGACTACCAGTTCAAACGATTGAAATACTATTATGCAGTAGTGGAGTGTGATTCTTCTGAAACAGCAAGTAAGATTTATGAAGATTGTGATGGCCTGGAATTTGAAAGCAGTTGTTCTTTCATAGACCTAAGGTAATTCAGTTCATCTCTTTTCTTTTTTTGGGGGGTGGGGCGGGATTCAAGACAGGTTTCTCTGTATAGCCCTGGCTGTCCTGGAACTTACTCTGTAGACCAGGCTGGTCTCGAACTCAGCAATCCGCCTGCCTCTGCCTCCCAAGTGCTAAGATTAAAGACATGCGCCATCATGCCCAGCTCAGTTCATCTCTTAACAACTACAACATAAGCAGGAAAACATTTGAGCAATACTTTCTTGCATCCTAGAAAATGAATAAGAGAATGCTAATAATAATTGACAAAAAATAACTTATAAGCTATTTTCATAGTGTATATCCTTGGAAATAATTCTTTCAAAAAACTTTTTTTAAGATTTTTTAATTTTTATTTTATGTGTGTGAGATCCCCTGGAATTAGAGTTGCAGGTAGTTGTAATCCGCGAGGTAGGTGCTAAGAGTCAAACCTAGGTCCTGTGCATGAGCCAACAGGTGTTCTTAACTGCTAAGCCATCTCTTCAATATCCCTCCCAACAGTTCTTCATAAAACATATAGTAGTTGCATTTATATGTGTGTGGAAATATTCTCCCATGTAAATTATAAAAGCTGATTATAATAACCAAAGGTCTTATTTACCTCTACTTTCCATCCCACGTTCCATGGCCTGATGCCTAAAAATTGTTAGTCACCATGGCTGATTTACATGCAAAGACTATTTGTGAAATGAAATTGTTGGCTAAGATTATTCTTAATCAACCTTTAAACTTTTCTTTATTTTCAGTGACCGTTTGCATTTATGGTACTTTGTATTTTATTGAGACTACTTACCTATTATTAGTTCTGTTTGATCTTAGGACTCTGCAGTGAGCCAATGGGGTGTGTGTGTGTGTGTGTGTGTGTGTGTGTGTGTGTGTGTATGTATATATATGTATGTATTGCATATGGGTTTTTAGAAACTGGCTTACATTAACTAGTAGTTCTTAATGCAAAGTCTCTTTATATAGAATTCTTTTAAATTTAATGAAATTTCAGATTTATACTTTATAAACTTCAGAGATGTTGTGCCAAGGTTATTTCTAACCATTACATTTGTATAGAAACTTATATAGTATATGAATTATTATTAATTAGAAATTCTAAACCCTGGTAATCACTACTTTTTAGTTTTAAATAAATTTTTCTTTTTGTTGTTTTAGATTTATACCAGACGATATTACCTTTGATGATGAGCCTAAGGATGTGGCCTCAGAAGTTGATCTAACAGCATATAAACCAAAGTATTTCACATCTGCTGCGATGGGAACATCAACGGTATTTCTTAAGTCTGAAAAATGTATATATGGGCCAAGCATGGTGTGGCACATGCCTGTAATCTCAGCACTTAGGAAACTGAGCAGGGTTACCAGAGGCTCAAGAGTTACAGTGTAGGATACATGAGACCCTGAACTTAAAAAAAAAAGGAAAAATTATATGTATACTTAGACTCTTGCTTTTAGCAACTTTAGAATTAAATAGTATTCTGAGTGTTTGTGCATTGGATACAATAGCATTTGCATATATTTTTCAAAGTGTCCTTTTGTCTTTAAGCCTGTGGGCCTGAGGATGTACTTGAATGGTAGAACACTGTCTAGCACTTGTGGAGTCCCTGGGTTTTAGCTTAAATACTTGGTAGTTATTACGATTCTAGGGAATAAAGGAAAAACATAGCTTTATTTCATATGACAGCTACAAAAACCTATTAACCATTTGGAATAGGACCACATTTTTTTGCAGATGTGATTTTCAAAAGTTTTGTAAAAAAATAATTCAGGACTACTAGTTTTCATACTAATAACAAGCAGTCAGGTTTCTGTGTGTTGCAAAGGTTTGTTTCTTACCTCAATGGCTTCTGTTTCTCTCAACCTTAAGTCTTTGCCTGCAGTGATACTCTACAACATACTGGCTTCACTGCCTTTCCCATGTCATACAGAAACCTGGTGTCAGAGAGCTACTGTATCTCTTACATGCTATGCTGTGGCAGGGTATTCTGGTACTGATTAGTTAGAGTATAGTAAGACCCCAGAGTAAGTGAATTCTAAAAGATCCAGCCACGTCATGTTATTTTCAGAACTTAAGTACTTAAAATAGGCAGGCAGCATGTCTAGCCAGCTAGTCTGTGGGTCCTGTATCCTGTCTGTACCACCAATATCTGTTCCACTTAGAGTAACCATTTGGCCATTATCAGCATAGAATTAGCTATCAGAGTAGGGGTAACACTGGATCCTGTGAATGGCTAAAACTTCTCAGAGAGAACAAGGATTTTTTTCTTTTTAAGGATCTTTGGTTAATTAGTGCCTAACTTGTTGTCTAATACAGAGAAATTGGACTAAACAGAAAAAACAAGGACTTTGAACACATTGTATTATAAAACCTCTCCCAGGACCCTTTCACAAAAAGATTTCTGTGCATTGAATAGAGCAGTGCTTCTCAACCTGTGGATTGCGATCCCTTTATTTACTTTATGATTCCTAACAGTAGCAAAATTACACTTATGAAGTCAAAACAAGAATAATTTATGATTGTGGGTCACTACAACATAAGAAACTATATTAAAGAGTTGCAGCATTAGGAAGGTTGAGAAGCACTGCAAAAGAGGGTAGGAGCTAGTCTTCCCCAATCATAATATTCGATGAACATACTTGGTATGATCTGAAAACCTTTGTCATCACTGATTCTTAATCTTTTTAGGAAATGGTACCTGTTGAAATTATGTTGCTTTATTAACAAATCTCATGTAGTCTGTGACTATCATTTTAATTCTCCAGATAAAAATCATATTCTCACTGGTTCATGATAAGTATTAATTTTTTCTAGCATATATTCTCAAAGTTTTTTCCTCTGATTAATCTGTTTGTTCATATTTGATAATTTCATATATCATTCATACAGCTGAGAATTAGTGGGAAGGTAAAAGTGGACACATGTGATTTGGTATACAAATAGGATATCATATTCATGTCTGAGCATGTATGTATAACTGGGTTTTGTTTGTTTGTTTTGTTTTTATTTGTTTGTTTGTTTAATCAAGATCTCACTGTGTAACCTTGGCTGGCCTAGTACTCTCAGTGTAGACCAGGCTGTCCACATATTCACAGAGATCTACCTCTGCCTTTGCCTCTACGTGCTAGGAGTAAAGGAATATGCAACCATTTGCCAAGTGTGCTTTTTTTTTAATTAATTAATTTATTTTTATAAATAAAACGACCCTGACCGACAGGGAAGAAGGACCAGCACACCACGTCCTTCCAGCAACAGTTTACTCAGGAATGTCTTGCTTAACGGTTACAGCAGAGTGGCTCCGAGCCCCACCAGGAGTCTGACTATACATCTTTCGTAGGACTGCCCATGAGCCCATACCACGTTTCACACAGTCATAGGCTACTAGGCATTGACATAGAATCAGGCCACTGATGGGCACGTCCCCGGGTCCAAATAGCAACAGTTTACTCCAATGGCTCCAGCTCGGCCAGTGCGATCTTTAAGGCACGGCAACAGCGCTCCACAATTTTCTTTATTTACATATCATATGGTTTCTCCTTTCCCAGTTTCTCCTCCAAAACCAAAAAACAACAACAAGAACAAACCCCTGTTCCCTCCCCGCTCTCTCCCTGCTCGCCACCCAACACTCTCCTGCTTACTGGCCCTGGCATTCCCCTACACTGGGGCACAGAACCATCACAGGGCCAAGGGCCCTCTTCCCATTGATGACCGGCTTTGCAATCCTCTACTATACACACGCTGCCAGAGCCATTAGTCCCACCCTGTATAGTCCTTGGTTGGTGGTTGAGTCCCTGGGAGCTCTGAGAATACTAGTTAGTTCATATTGTTGTTCCTCCTAAGGAGCTGCAAACCCTTTAGCTCCTTGGGTCCTTTCTCTAACTCCTTCATTGGGGACCCTGTACTCAGTTCAATGGATGGCTATGAGCCTCTACTTCTGTATTAGTCAGGTACTATCAGAGCCTCTCAGGAGACAGCTATATCAAGCTGGATTGTCTTTCCTTCAGTCTCTGTTCCATAGTTAGTCTCTGCAACTCCTTCCGTGGGTATTTTGTTCCCCCTTTTAAGAAAGAATGAAGTGTCCGCATATTGGTCTTCCTTCTTCTTGAGTTTCTTGTGGTTTGTGGATTGTACTTCTTGTATTCCTATCTTCTGGGCTAATAACCACTTATCAGAGAGTGCATACCATGTGTGTTCTTTTGTGATTGGGTTACCTCACTCAGGATGATACTCTCCAGATCCATTCCATTTCCCTAAGAATTTCATAAATTCATTGTTTTTAATAGCTGAGTAGTACTCCATTGTGTAGATGTACCACAATTTCTGTATTGATTACTCTGTTGAGGGACATCTGGGTTGTTTCCAGTTTCTGGCTATTATAAATAAGGCTGCTATGAACACGGTGGAGCATGTGTCCTTATTACATGTTGGAGCATCTTCTGGGTATATGCCCAGGAGTGGTATAGCTGGGTCCTCTGGTAGAACTATGTCCAATTTCCGGAGGAACCGCCACACTGATTTCCAGAGTGGTTGTACCAGTTTGCAATCCCATCAGCAGTGAAGGAGTGTTCCTCTTTCTCCACAACCTCTCCAGCATCTGCTGTCACCTGAGTCTTTTATCCTAGCCAATCTGACTGATGTGAGGTGGAATCTCAGGGTTGTTTGATTTGCATTTCCCTGATGACTAAAGATGTTGACCATTTTTTTAGGTGCTTCTCAGCCATTTGGTGTTCATCAGTAGAGAATTCTTCATTTAGCTCTGTACCCCATTTTTTAATAGGGTTATTTGATTCTCTGGAGTCTAACTTCTTGAGTTCTTTGTATACATTGGATATTAGCCCTCTATCAGATATAGAGTTGGTAAAGATCTTTTTCCAATCTGTTGGTTGCCACGCATGCTTTTTAACTTAATATGACACATCGAAGTTAACAGTATGCTGTAGTAAGTGTTTTATCTTTGTGCTGTTGTGTGGGTTCAAGGTGGAGATCACTTGGGATGAGACTGACCATGAAAGAATCACGACACTTAACAGAAAGTTTAAAAAGGATGAGCTTCTGGACATGGACTTTCAAGCCTACTTGGCTTCCTCTAGTGAGGATGAAGAAGAGGTAGAAGAAGCACCAGAAGGTACTTGCTAAGCTTTTTATTGAGTAGTCAACAGAACTATGTCTGGGAAAAACTTAAGACCCCCAAACTGACTGCATAACATATTTATACACATAGAACTATATACATATATATGCATAAATGTATGTGTAAAGGACTGGCAGGGTGCTCATTGTTGTACAAACCTGGTGACCTGACTTTGATCCCCAGACCCATGATGAACTTTTGGTGAACTGACTCACCAAAAGTTGTCTTCTACCCACCACCCACCGTAGGCATGCTTCAGCACAGACACACCAATAATAATGATAACAATGATAATAATAGTAACAATAAGTAAGGTTTTAAAATAATTTTAAATTTTTTGCGCCAGGCGGTGGTGGCAACGCCTTTAATCCCAGCACTTGGGAGGCAGAGGCAGGCGGATTTCTGAGTTTGAGGCCAGCCTGGTCTACAGAGTGAGTTCCAGGACAGCCAGGGCTATACAGAGAAACCCTGTCTCAAAAAGCCAAAAAAAAAAAAAAAAAAAGAATTTTTTTTTTTTTTTGCTAGTCTAATTTTCTATAGCCACAAAATTTCTTTAAACACTAAGTAAAAATGCCTAGCTTGTTAGACTTTTAAATATATAAAATAAAATACCTTTATGCCCCCTAATACACACATTTTATTACTAATTAATTAGTTTTGAGACAATTTCTCTGTGTAGACTAGGCTTACCTTGAAGTCACAGATCACAGAGATCTGTCAGCCTCTATTCCCAAGATCCTGTGATTTGATTATAGGCATGGACCACACCCAGTCTTTGCAGTGCTGGTGACTGGACCCAGGTCATTGTGAATGCTAGGCAAGGATTCCACTCAGATGCGTCCTCAAGCCTACTTACTATAGTACTCCTAAATAACTCTTGTACTTTGTTATGTAGTGCTTGGGTATGTAACACTGTCTTGTATTGTCTTTGTTTACATTTCCCTGACTTCATAGTTCTTCCTTGGAAACCTCTTTCCTTCAGCTCTAAGTACATACTGAGGAAATGCCTATAGTAAGAATGAACTACTATCAAAACTCTATTGAGGTTTCATTTATTTGAAAATGCCAAAAAAAATTTTTACTGTTGTTTGCAAACCTAAATTGGATTCCCAAAGGCTTCCCTGTAGCCACACTGATAATAATACTCCACTGACTTCTGACTTGACTGGTGGTTATGAATGTTATCTGAAGATTGTGTGTGTGTGTGTTGATCTTGGAATTTGGTGTAGGGGGGGTCCACTTAATTCACAAAGTGGTATCCCTTTTCAGTATTGGTGTTCTCAGTCATTTGATTTTTCTCCTGTCTTTCTTGAACTCTATTTAAATATGCATGAAATCTTGCCACATTTGTTTGTTTGTTTCATTTTGTTTTTGTTTTTCGAGACAGAGTTTCTCTTTGTAATCCTGGCTACCTCTGAGGCACATCCCCAACGTAGTTCAGTTCTCTTACATTTTATTGTTTTTCCCTGTACTTCATTCTGGGTATTTCCTTTTGTTTACACATCTTCTAGTTAAATGTTTTTTCAGCAGTGTTCATTCTGCCGATGCACTGGTCCACTGAATTCTTTATACTTGTTACTATCTATTTCACTTTTAGAAGTCCTGTATCCCTAGTTTTTCACATCAATAATATCACTTTTTTTGTAGGCTAGTCTCTTGAGTATGATATTTGTCTGGTACTCCCTCTGTATCTCCGTTTAATTTCAGGGGACTCATTGAACTTTGTCCTCTGTGGTGTGGACTTTGACTTGTGTTCTTTTGTTCTTCAGTGGTCTTCCAGTTGTGTTCAGAGCTGTGGATCAGAAATAAGAAGTGCTCAGAAACAATAGATCTTAAAACACTTGTGATCATCCTTGTGGTAGTCCATTCTCTGCTCTTGATTTTTAACATGATAATTCTTCTCTAACTTGTCAGTTCTTTCAAACTTTTATTTTGTAATTGCTGAAACTTTAAAAATAGTGTATGCAACTTAATATTCTCAGTGAAAAAGTTAATCTAATAGAAGCAGTAATTGTTGGTCTATCTTTAAGAAATTTGGATGATTGAAATGATTATGCACTTGTTAAACTGGTCATGCTTTTTGCTTAGGACTAATTTTGTAAAATATAGTACCAATTTTTTTCACCGTTTAGTTATTTGGTTATGCTTTCTTATTAGTCTCTGTCTCCCCCTCTACCGTCTGTGTGTGTGTGTGTGTGTGGTGTGTGATGTGTGTGTGTGTGTGTGCCCCCGCGCGCACGCACGTGCACATTTGCTGTGGAGACCAAGGGTCACCATCAAGTATCTTCAATTATCTTTTTGAAACAAGGCCTCCTCCTCCCTTACTGAATACAGAATTCACTGATTGGCTAAGCTTGCTGGCCACTGAACTTCAGATCTGTTTTTGTCTCTTTTCTTCATGTGTTGGGGTTGGAGACTTGCTCTGCTTTTACTTCAGTGTTAGGGACTCAAACTCAGGCCTTTATGTTAGCATGACAGGCACTCCATCAACTGAGCCATCCTTGGTCCATTAAGGTATTGTCAAAGCAATCTGGGATTTTTCCATTTATTTGTCTGTTTCTTTGATAGTTTGTGTGGTTCAAGGGATTCAACTGAGCTAAAGCTATAGCCCTTCAGCTTTTGAATGTTATCTCCTTTTACATCTTTGTTGTATCATCTAATAGAATTTCAAAACATTAAAAACTATGAATTCAGTGTAAATAGAAAATGGAAAACCAGAAATAATAAATATGATATAAGTACTTTAAAACAGCAGAAAAGAACATCTTTAGTTATAGTTTAGCTTTTTTTTTTTTTTAGTATTTTCCTTTTATATGGTGTATTATTTCTATAACCTAGTGGCATATGAAATAATACAGAAATACCTTTCTTTCTTTCTTTCTTTCTTTTTTTTTTTTGGCTTTTCGAGACATGGTTTCTCTGGTTTCTCTGAGTAGCCCTGGCTGTCCTGGAACTCACTCTGTAGACCAGGCTGGCTTCGAACTCAGAAATCCGCCTGCCTCTGCCTCCCAAGTGCTGGCATTAAAGGCGTGTGCCACCACCGCCTAGCAGAAATCATACATTTCTACTTTTAGTGTAGGACTAACATTTTAACATTAAGCCTGGACTTTCTTAGTTTTTAACTGGTCTATAGGCTTTTGCTTTTATATCACTAAAAGTAGTACTTTATCCTTATAAGTTTGTCACAAAATACTGTTTTATAATTATTAGTGTAAGGAAAAGAAAACCATGTTTAATAGCTGCTGTCTCTTTGTATACATTACATGCTGATAAAACCATGTAATTAAGTGTTTCATACTCTTTGAAAATGTATGTTGGTTTATTAGGTAAAGGCTCTTGCTGTCAAGCCTGATGGCCTCAATTTGATCTCTAGGATCCACCCCCCTACTAGAGTAGAAAACCAACTTCTGAAGGTTCTCATGGCACATGCATATTCACAATAAATACATGTAATGAAGTTTTAATAAAGAACGTATGTAATTTGTAGGGATGCTTCTATTGGATATAAAAGACTTTATATTGTAAGGCCTTGGTGGCTGGTGCTTGTTAATCTTTCTGATCAAGGTTTTATTTCTTAATGTACTTAGTATAGCCTTCTCACAGACCTTTTATAGCCCTTCCCTCATAAATAAGAAGATGAATTTGTGTTCATGTACTGTAGATATGGAAAAGGTAAATTTATATGCCTCTGTGGACATTATGTACTTTGCTAAGAGTTCTCAATTGTTTTCCTTTACCCTCGTTCTAAAATACAGAGGGAAATAATTTCCCATGCCTATTGGGATGACTGGGTCCATGTTTTTCAACTAGACTTTGTTTGGTTTTGGAAATGGAACTAAATTTTATTGTTTTTTCTTATTACATTTGTGTGTATGTGTGTATGTCTGTACGTATGTTGAGTATGCATGTGGAAATTTAGAGAACTTACGGGACTTAGTTGTTTTCTTCCTACCATGTGGGTCCTGGTGATCAAGTTGTGCTTGACAGTAGGCATTTATCCTCTCTGAGCCATTTCACTCATTCTGGAATGATTTTATTTACATACATGGGTGTTTGCCTGCATGTCTGTGTGCTGTTTGAATACCCTTGGTGCCTGTAACAGCCAGAAGAGGGTGTTAGATCCCCCTGGAACTTGAGTTATAGATGGTTTGTGAGCTGCCATCTGGGCACAAGGAATTGAACCCAGGTCCTCTGGAAGAGCAGCCAATACTCTTATTCACCCACCCCACCCCACCCCCTATTTAAATTTTAAAACAATGTTTACAATAGGACACCTAGTATTATTGATAAATAACCATTAACATTATCAGAAAATAATCATTAACTTTTCAGTATATTTAATATCTTGGACTCACTGGGGATACAGCACAATGATAGAGTGTTTCCCAAGGTTCATAAAGGTTTAACCTTTAGTATTGTAAAATAGGGAGGGAAAAAACCCTTAAGCTCTGCTAGTTTCAAAACCTGACTTTACCACATAGTGAAATAACAAAGGTCAACTTTTCTTAGCACCCTGTGCCTTTCTTTGTATAGCCGTGAAATAAGAATTATAATGCTACGTGGCTCATAGAAAGACTGAAATGATGTATATAAAGTAGTTAGCATAGTACTTTGTATCATGTATTTTGTCTAAAAACTAAAGATTAACTTCTTTCAGTTTGAAATATGTAATTTTTTCAAAAGTATGACCTTTTCATCAGTATTTTAATAAATTAGAAACTTACCTTGATCTTCAATTTAGTGCCTCTAATACATTAATATATTTGAGTATTAAACATTCCTGATTGTTGTTTATAAGAATTGCTTATTTTTTAAATTTATTTTTAAAATATCTTATGTACTATAAAGGCATTCATAAAATGTTGTCCTTGAATTAGAAAAGCAGACCTACATGAGTTATCCCACATTTTAGAGCTTCAGAAAGTACAATTTAGTACTGGAAAAAATCAATTTAAAGTAAACCATCAGAGACTTACCACTAAAATTTCAACCTGGAAGGATCTTGCTTCTAATTATGTTTTCAGAAGTAAGCTTTTAATAGAATGAAATACATTGCCATTTCGTTAATGTGTTCCTCATGTTTTATCCATTGAATTATGGGATACATGACAAAATTCCATCCAACATTATTATTGTGGCACAAAGCACAAACAGCAAAAAATGAGCTTCAGCTGTTTGGGTGAGCATGTAAAAGTGATAGGGTAATGGGCAGAAGGCCCACAGCCACTATGTATTTATTTAGGAGGAAAATAGTCTTCAAATAGTTACCTAACCAACTTTCCCTGTTTATCACCTTTCTAAAGATGTAAGAATGTGGTGTTAACACTGATGCTTTACAGCTCCATGCTTATATCACAGTTTAATGGCCATTGTCTAGAAAGACTGAAACTTGACATCACTTTCAAACTTTCCTATACCGGAGATGATACACTTTGATACACTTAATAAGTTTGTGTGTTTTACAGTAAAACCCAGATTTCTAATTTATGTTACTGGCTTGAAGAATTTACATTGAAACTATAGAACAAACAAACTTTATGGATTGATTTTCTCTGATATTTGTTGTTAATGGATTTTGTAGTTTTTTTACATTCTAACGTTTATGAAGCTAGAATTCAAAAATATCAATTATTTTTCCACACAATAAAATTAACTGAATTGCTTTCTAACTTATTTGTCTGTATCATTGATTGTTGAACAACACTCCTAAGAGCAAATGTGCTTATTCACATTCAGGTGGAAAGAACTCAGTTTAAGTTCTAAACAACTTCCTTTGCCTTTTTTCTGTGAACCCAGAAGCTAATCTCATGTTCCAGATTCACCCCAGCAACATTCAGGCTCCTTTTGTTGAACATAATATTTTTAAAGCCACGTGTGATGGCAGAGAGGACACAGGGGAGACTAAAATGCCATCCTTCATACATAGAAGGGAATATTATTTCATACTCTGGCAATGACTTCATTACATCTGAGCGTTACTGAGTACAAGACTAAAGTCTGGTTGAATGTAATTGTTTCTCTATATTAAATGAGATTGATTAATTTGGTTGTTTTGGTAGGTGAAGATGGAATCAACATAGGAGAAGATGGGAAAACAAAGAAAAGTCAGAAGGATGATGAAGAACAAATTGCTAAATATAGACAGCTCTTGCAGGGTATTCAAGAAAAAGAAAAGAAAGGAAAAGAAAATGATATGGAAATGGAAATCAAGTGGGTACCAGGTGAGAAGTAAATATTAAATAAAAGTTTTCTTCTGATTGCATTTAGATATATTAATAATAATAAGATACTAACTCTTCTTTAGAAGCATACTTTAAATTTAAAAAGGATTTATTTTCCAGAAATGTTCTGGTATTTAATTCACCTCAGAATTAACATTTTACAGTCTTTTAAAAAAAAAATATTTTGTCATACAATACATTTTGATCCTATTCTTTCCTCTCTTCCCTACTCCTCCCAGATCCTCCCATGTACCTGCCCACTCAAATTTCATGTTCTCTCTCAAAAAAACAAAAGAAAAACAATTTTCAAAATATGAAAATCAAAACAAACTAAAAACAAAATGAAATACACACATATATAATAAAATAAAATGCACCAAAACAAACAAACAAACCCCATCATATCTGTTTTATATTAACCAACTATTCCCTAGCGTGGGGCCTGCCCTAGCATGTGGTTGAAAAACCCAGTGTCATTCCATTTTACAGAAAACTGATTTTCCCTTTCCTAGTAGGTGTCATTTGCAAATCTCTTCTTGGTTAAGGATAGGCCTGTGTCCACTTACCCTTCTCAATGCTGGGATTTTTCCTGATGTAAACCTGTGAAGGTCCTATACATGCCATCACAGTCCCTGTGAGCTCATGTATGTCAGTCCTGCTGGGTCTGGGAATGCTGTTTTCTTGGCGTCGTCCATCACTTCTGGCTCTTGAAATATTTCTACTTCCTCTTACCCATGGATCCCTGAGCCATAGGTATTTTATACTCTTTCCAGCTTCTATTTGATTGGTCTCTTGGTTTAACTAACTATAAATTATTTCTGTCTAATTATAAGCATAGACTTTCCTACATTTGATTCCTCAATTTAGAATATAGAAAGTTGAAGCTAAGTACTGTATTTTCTAGTTATTACAATTCTCTTTTAAAAAACTATAGTTCTCAAGATCCCTTTTCCTGTAGCCTTTGCTATTTGTTAATTCATAAGGTTTCACTAATATAAAATATGTATTATTGAGCACTCCATCTCAGTTTTGCAACAGTTAAAAAAGAAAATGTGTCCTAGTAGAGTAGTACAAGGCAAATTTTAAAATGTCAAATCTAAAGATAGATAAAAGCTAGTATAAACAGGAATTGTCATATACAGTACACATTTATACACACCAATAGTTATAGACATATCTGCATGTGCTTTTGCAAGCAGTAATGGTTACAGACTACTGATACTTACATATTGTCATCTCTTACCGTTCTTGGTGAATTCATTCCAGTATCTCCAACAGATACAAAAACATGGCCTGTCATTTGCAGATAACCTGTATACATCATCTTGTATACTTAAAATCATTTCTAAAAGACTAAAGGCCATGTAAACAGTTGTCATTACATAAACATATATTTATTATATATTTGGACATATATATGGACATGTATATATTTATGTATTATATATAAAATGCATATTACTTATATCTTATCCTAAACATATGAAAAATTTATACATATATAATATATAAATATGTACTATGAAATATAAGTGTACATTTATAATATGTATATTGTCCATATATATGGACAAGAAACAATATGTTTATTAAGTGCAGGTTTCAGGATTTTTTTTTAATCATTTTTATTGAAATTGGTGGGCATGTAATCCATAGATGCAAATATTGCCTGTTTTATTGACTAATTTTGATCTGTGGTTTTCTTGAAATATCCTTGCTATTAGAGTAATAGACCTCATGAAGTGAATTAGGAGCTATACCTCTAGTTGGTTTTTATCTTGACTTTTTTATTTGTGGATGGTATTAGCTCAAGTTTTTTGAAAATAAAAAATGAAAAATTACTACCCAAAATTCTACTACCCTGACTTAGCTATGGCTTAGGTAAGTTCTGTTTCCATTTGCCATTTCTCTGTTTTCAAATGTTTAACCATATTTCTAATCTTTCACTGCAGTAGACGTATGGCATTAAAAAGAAACAGGACAGTTTCCAAAGCCACAAATATTGGTCCATTCTGAGTTTTTTGCTTTCATCCCTAGCCAATACCTTGGCTTGCTTTTCTAGGGCCTTTTAATTTAAAACCTTTTTTTAACAACAGTAGGACCCCCACCCCCATCCCCTCAGTGAAGAGTATCCAGGCCACAGTGAAAAGCAGACATTGGCACTCAGGCTCGCCACTAGTCAGTTGTGTGACTTCCTCTTCCCACAGCAGCCTTCACACATGCCATGGGTCAGCCTGTGGCCTTCTCAGGCTACTAAAGCTACCACTGTCAAAAGATCAAGCTCAGGTGCCAGGTATCTCAGCCTTCACAGGGCTATGACCTTTAATACAGTTCCTCATGTTGTGGTGACCCCAACTATAAGATTATTTTTATTGCTACTTCATAATTGTAATTTTTCTACCATTAGGAATTGTAATGTAAATATCTGATATGGAGGATTGTAGGTGATCATAATATGAGCTATTTTTTATAGAGTAGCTTACCCAAAATAGAAATATCAGAAAGGGCACAGGCACTTTCTTTGTTTTGACATTGCTGCCAGGTTTCTTTCCCAAAATATCCCATCAGTTTATAGTGCCTTCAGTAGTTAGAAATAGTTCCAGAGTGTCTTAGTCAGGGTTTTTATTTTTGCACAAACATCATGACCACGAAGCAAGTTTGGGAGGAAAGGGTTTATTTAGCTTACTTTCACATGGCTGTTTATCACCAGAGGAAGTTAGGACTGGAACTCAAGCAGGTCAGGAAGCAGGAGCTGATGCAGAGGCCATGGAGAGATGTTCTTTGCTGGCTTGCTTGCTTCTCCTGGCTTGCTCAGCCCGCTCTCTTATAGAATTCAAGACTTCCAGCCCAGAGATGGCACCACCCCTTTGATCACTAATTGAGAAAATGCCCCACAGCTGGATCTCATGGAGGCATTTCCCCAACTGAAGTTCACTTCTCTGTGATAACTCCAGCCTGTGTCAAGTTGACACTCAAAACTAGCCAGTACACAGAGTTAGGGAATTATCACTATTTCACATTTTACTGAATGGAGTGAAGTTGGTTTTCTTAGAGAAATGTTTTAAAGGATATATATATTCAAACTCTGTGTGTGTGTGTGTGTGTGTGTGTGTGTGTGTGTGTGTGTGTGTGT
>JADRCD010202505.1:0-37178 GCA_019843815.1 Montemys delectorum | reverse complement strand
TCTCTCTCTCTCTCTCTCTCTCTCTCTCTCTCTCTCTCTCTCTCTCTTCCTTTCTTTCTCTCTTTGTTTCTCTCTTTTTCCTTTTTAATTGGACGAAGTCTGGACTTTTCTTATTTAATTAAAGAATAGTTGTTATTTTTCCCCTTTCCTCTTCTCCTTTCATGTCATCCCCTTCCCATTGAAAGTCATGGCCTTTTATTCATTTTTGTTCTTACACATCTATGAGAATAATACATACATGCAATCTGCTAAGCCTGTTTGTGTTTCTTTTATATAGACTAATTAGATAGCCATTTGGCATGCTCATCCCTAGGGAAGACTAATTCTCCCTCTGTGAGAAGTTTTTAATTGCCTGTAGCTCTTCATCTATGCATTGTGCCTTGTAGGATTTCACCTATCTATTTTGGAATGTCAACATAGTGGTCTGTCATTGCTCAGGCACCATATTATTGGGGTTTTATGGTGCAGCTTCCCTGTTCTATTTAGGAGACAGTCTTCTGGCTATCGCATACTCGAATCATAATTTTTTTAGTTCCATCTATTTATCTACAGAGCTCATGATTTTATTCTGTAGTGTATATGTTACCACGTTTTTGTTATTTATCAGTTGAAAAGCATTTAGAATGCTGCTTTTGCTAGCTATTGTCAATAGAGTAACAGCAAACATTGCTGAGCAAGTATCTGTGGAGTAGGATGTTGAGTCCTTTTGGGCATGAGCCATGTAATAGATGTATTTAGCTTTCTGAGAATTCTGCACACTTTTTTCCAAAGTTACTGCACCAGATTGCAGTCCCACCAACAGGAAATAAGGTTCTCTTTTCCACACATAGTTATTTTGTTGATCTTAATCATTCTGGCTGGTGGAAGATTAAAACTCAGTTGATTTGATTTACATTTCCCTAATTTCTAAGGATAATGTTTTGGGTTTTTTGTTGTTGGCTTTTTGCTTGTTTATTTGTTTTGTTTTGTCTTCTAAGATTTCTTAGCTACTTTTATTTCTTTTTGACTATTTTGAATATAAATCATCTGTCAGGTATATACCTGACAAAGATTTCCTCCTGCCCTGTAGGCTTCCTGTTTACTCAGTTGACTCATTCTTTAGCTATGCAGAAGCTTTTCAGTTTATGAAGTCCCACTTGTCGATTATATTGGCCTTAATTACTAAGCAAATGGAGTCCTATCCATAAAGTCCTGTCCTGCTCTTATATCATGTAGGAAACTGCAGGTGTGAATAGGAGTGTGTCCATGATGTGTGTTTATTGTTGGTGTATAGAAGAGCTATTGATTTACATAAGAATATTGATTTGGTTCCTGCCACTTTCCTGAAAAAATTTTTAATCATTTCTAGATGTTTTCTGCTAGAATTTTTGAGATCTCTTATATATAAAATAGTCTACCATCTACAAATACAGATATATGGGCTTTTCCTTTTCTTATTTGTGTTTGTTTAATTTCCTTCTCTTGCCTTATTGCTCCAGCTAGTACATCAAGCTGTACTGAAAAGGAGTGGGGACAGTGGACAGCCCTGTCTTGTTCCTTATTTCAGTGGGCTTGCTTTAAAATTTTCTCCATTTAGGATGGTGTTGGCTGTGAATTTGACACATACAGCTTTTATTATGCTGAGATATATTCCCTCCTGTAATACTGTCTCTTGGACTTTTATTATGATAACATGTTGGATTTTTGTAATAGGCTTTTCAGCATTTACTGATCATGTGATTTTTTTCTTTTTAATTCTACTTAATGTGATCTGTTAATTTATTATCCTGCATATGTTGCACCAACCTTGCATCTCTAGGGTTAAGCCAACTTGGTCATGGTGGGTAATCTTTTCGACACATATTTATTGAGGATTTTTTAAGGAATTTATTCACATTTATGTGCATTTGTATTTTGCCTCATACATGTCTGTGTGAACGTGTAAGATGTTAGAGTTACAGACAGTTGCAAGCTACCATGTGAGTGCTGGGATTTGATCCTGGGTCCTCTGGAAGAGCAGCCAGTGCCCTCAACCCTTATTAAGAACTTTTTAAAAATGTCTTTTCATCCAGGATATAGGCCAGTAGATTTCTTTTTCTGTTGTGTCTTTCCCTAGCATTGGGGTTAGAATGATATTGGCATGCATTAGCATGCATCGTAGGAATTTCCAAGTACTCTGTTTCTATTATTCTTTAAAATCTAAGAAAATTAAGGATTGGCTTAGATCTTTGAAAGTGTCAATTCATCTCTGCTTCTTTTCTTTATTTCTTCCTTCTTCCCTCCCTCCTTCCCCCACCCCACTTTCTTTCAACAGGACCCTTATTACTTTTTTAATCTCATTTGTTATAGGTGTGTTTAGATTGTTATAACTTTGATAGTTTGGATAACTCTAGAAATTCATCTATTTCTTTTAGATTTTCCAACTTAATGGCGTGTGGGTTTTTTAATTATTACCTTATAATATTCTGAATTCCTTTTGTCTGTTGTAATATTTCCCTGTTTATTTTTGACTGTGTTAATTAGGTCCTTTCATTCTTTTGGTTAGTTAGGCCAGGGGTCTGTCAACCTTGTTTATTTCTCGTAGAACCAGCTCTTAGATTTGTTGATTCTTGTGTTGTTTTCTTTGCTTCCATTTCACTGGTTTGTGCTCTGATTTTTATTATGTCTTACGATCCACTGGATTTGTTATCTTTTCCCAAAATTTTCAGTTGCATCATTAAGTCATTTATTTGTACTCTTTATAGTTTTGTAATGTAGGCACTCAGGGCTATAAATCTTCCTTACAGGACTGCTTTTAATGTCTCCCAGAAATTTTGTTGCATTGTGGTTTTATTTTCTTTTTGCTCCAGGAATTCTTTTTTTCTTTCTTGGTTTCTTCTTTGTCCCATCACTTCCAGTAATGGGATGTTTAATCTCCATGAGTTTCTGTACTTACTGGAAATTTGCTTCGTGTTGATTTTAGCTTTTACTTCATAGGAACAGATAGGATACATGGAGTTGATTTTTCTGAATTTGTTAAGAGTTGTTTTCTGTTACAAGATATGGTTTCTTATTATAGATGCTTCCATCGGCTGCTGAGTAGAATGAATATTCTTTGATGTTTGGTTATAATATTTCTGTATATATCTGTTAAGTCCTTTGGCTGTATAATATCATTTATTTCTGATATTTCTCTATTTTTTGTCCACTTGGCCTGTCTATTGGAGGAAATGGGGTATTGAAATTGCCTATTAGTGGGATGATAATAATCTGCTTTCAATTCTCGTAGTACATACATAAGTTGGGTGCATCAATTTCAGTACATAATATGTTAAGATGATAAAATCTTCTTGCTTAACTGTACCCTTGATTAAAATGGAGTGCCCTTTATCGCTTTTAATTAGTTGTTTGAAGTCTATGTTGTCAGCTAATAGAATAGTAACACCTGCTTTCTTCCTGTTACTTTTGCTTGGAATGCTTTTTCCATCCTTTCCCTTTAAGATGGTGCCTATCTTTAAAGCTGAGTTTCTTGTGGATGACAGAAAGATAGACTTTGTATCTTATTTAACTCATTCAGCTAGCCTGTGTCCTTTGATTTAAGAATTGAGGCTATTAAGATTTAAAATTATTGAAAGGCCTATGTTAATTGCTGTCATTTTATTGTTTTTGTGTTGGTGGTGGGTGGTTGGTTGGTTGGTTGGTTGGTTAGTTGGTTGTTTTAGTTTGGTTTGCTGTAACCATGAGCTTTTCCACCCAGCCTCTTTGTTCCTAGAAATAACAACTCTGACACTTAATTATTTATCAATAAATGCTTAGGCCTTAAGCTTTGGCTCGTTCCCCAACTAGTTCCTAACTTAATTACCTATTTATTTTATTCTAAGTCCCACTATGTAGTTGGTTTCCTCTCCTCAGTTTCATGCGAGACTGTTCTTCAGTATTCAGGGCAGATCTCCACATTAGACTGTTTCCCAGAATCCTGCCTCTGCCAGATGTCTACCCTCTAATCCTGCCTCAGCTCATTGGCCAATCAGCTTTTTATTGACAGGTGAATGCTTTTACACAGTTTACAAGACATTAATTATATCTACAGTTTGCTGTTTATGTTCTTGATTGTATTTAGTATTTCATTCATAATAGCTTTATTCATCTTCTTTCTAGGGTCACTTGGCTATGTTTATTCTACATTTAGAAGTATTGTTTCCAGTATTCTCTTTAGGCTTGGTT
Source organism: Montemys delectorum (assembly GCA_019843815.1). NCBI lineage: Eukaryota > Metazoa > Chordata > Mammalia > Rodentia > Muridae > Montemys > Montemys delectorum. The sequence continues at coordinate 32,996 of JADRCD010202505.1, read as the reverse complement.
TTCTGGACATGAATTTTTTTTTAGCCTATTTGCATAATGGGAAGTTTTTCTTTCTCCTTCAACTACAGCAGATAGCTTTACCTGGGTACAGTAGTCTAGTTAGGTGGTTGTGTAAAACTTGGAGTGCATTGCTCTTCTGGCTTTCAGGGTTTCTATTGTGAAGTCAGCTGTTATTCTGATGGCTTTTCCTTTTATGTGGCTACTGATTTTCCTCTTGGAGCTGTCACTACTCTTTGCTCTGTTTAAGTGTTTCAGCTATGATAATGTGGGGAGTTTTACTTATGTTCTCGTTTATTTGGTGTTAACAGCTGTGCTGAGAATATCTGGGTTTATCTTTCATTAGTTTGAAGATTTTCTTCTATGATCCTTTTGAACATCTATGCCATTAACCTGTGATCATCATGTCTACAGCTCAAAGATTTAGTCTTTCATGAGTCCCACAGTTCTTTTCCTGCGTTTTGCTTTACGATTCAGGGTTTTTTGTTTGTAAGTGTGTGTGTGTATAGGTCTATATAGATATATAGGTATGTATTTAACAGATATATAGAGAGAGACTATAAAATATAGTCTATTTTATATTCTATCAATTCTACTTGTACAGCTTTCCTCTGAATTTTCTACTTCTATTAAGTTTTTTTAATTCTACCTTCATTTCAGCTTGAGGTCTCTTCAGTATTTCTGTCTCTTTTTCTAAAAGCCTGTATTGTTTTTATGTCATTTCAGCCTAATGTTTATCTTTTCTTGGGTACCATGCAGACATTTTCATCTTTTGAGTTCATTGATTTTTGGTTGTGTCTCTAAACTTCTTGTTTTGTTTTGTTTTGTTTTGTTTAATTAGTTGTGTTTGTTCCGTTCTGTGACCTTGTATTGTAAGAGACTCTGTGACCAAGGCAACTCTTATATTGGGACAACATAATTAATTAGAGCTAGCTTACAGTGTCAGGTTCACTCCATTATCATCATGGCAGGAAGCATGGCAGCATGCAGGCAGACATGATGCTGGAGAAGGAGCTAAGAGTTCTGCATCTTGATCCAGCTGCAGCCAGGGGAGGATTGTCTCCCAGGCAGCTAGAAAGAGGGTCTCAAAGCCCACCCCCACAGTGACACACTTTCAACAAGGCCACACCTACTCCAACAAGGCCACTCCTCCTAATAGTGCCATTTCCTGGGCCAAGCATATTCAAACCACCACAGTTCTGGAATTCGTCTAGGCAACATTCACTGTAGAACACTTGTATAGGACTGGCATATTTGAGAAAACATACTGTCTTGACCTTTCATACTCTTTGTGCAATGAAACCTGGAAGTATGGCTGCTTCTGTTGGTCATGTATCTGATATGAACACAGTAGGCCAAGCTGATACCTGGGAGTTAGGAAAGACTTGAGTAGGGCCCTGGTTGTGGTTGAGCCTGGGGATTAGAAAGAGTGCAGTCATAATGAGGTCAAGTGGGTTCACCAGAGTGAACCAAATCACATGCATAGGGTGCAGGCCTAGCTGGGTCTGGAGGCTGGATCTGGCACAAGCAAATCCTGAACCAGAGTTGGGAGGGATTGTGCCATGTACCAGCATCTCCTCACCACTTGGACTTGGCTTGTGTGTCTATGGATGAAGGTTCCTGGGTCTGGCAAGTGCCAGAGGGAAGAAAGAGCAGCCGAGAGAAGGTCTGGACTTGTTAACAACATTTAAAATACATGTAAGTAATTCGTGTCTGCTAGACTAGGTATTCTGTACCAGATTTGATAATAGCATTAGATACCGTCTGACTCCTCAGTGCCTTAAAGGTTTAATGGATCATTTTGCATCCAGGATGAATATATTCTAAGCATACTTGTTGAAATGACAGAGATGTTTTAGATTCTTGGAAATAAATGCAGTCTGTTTAGTCGGACCTCAGTTCAGATATTTTTGCTTTATGGTCTTATGTGTTAATTAAATATACCAATACAATGTAGACAGTCTTTTCAAATTATAGTAGGGAAATTTTAGCTTTCAACTTATTTAAAATAGACTGATAGTTTACAGTGATAGACCACAGATAAAACAAGGTGTGTTTTGTTTTGTTTTGTTTTGTTTTGTTTTGTTTTAGAAACGGGATCTTAGAAAGTATCCTTGGCTTACTTGGAACTAACTTGTTTTGTAGACCAGGCTGGCCTCAAAGAAAATTTGTCTGCCTCTGCTTCCTCAGTGGTTTTAGGCCATCATGCCAGGCCTTTAAAAAAAGTGAAAGACAGAGACAGAGACAGAGACAGAGACAGAGACAGAGACAGAGACAGAGAGAGAGAGGGAGAGAGGGAGAGAGGGAGAGAGAGGAGAGAGAGAGAGAAAGAATATGAATGTGTAAGTGTATGTGCATATATATGTATGTATAAGTAGGTGCACAAATAGACCCTTAGAAACCAGAATTGAAGCTGAAGTTACAGCTGGTTGTGAGCCACCTGATATGGGTACTGGTATCAGAACTCTGGTCTTTATGACAAAGTAATAATGGCTTTTAACTGCTGAGCTATCTCCCCAGTCCAAGATCATTTTTAAACAGAATATGGGAACAGAGCATCAATTTATGTTTTAAAATTTTATAATTGAGGGCTGGTGAGATGGCTCAGCAGGTAAGAGCACCGACTGCTTATCTGAAGGTCCTGAGTTCAAATCCTAGTAACGACATGGTGGCTCACAGCCACCTGTAATGACATATGATGCCCTCTTCTGGTGCGTCTGAAGACAGCTACAGAGTACTTATTTATAATAAATAAATCTTTTAAAATATATATATATTTGAAAGCTTTTTCCTTAACCAGAAAATAGATTGTTTTAGTCCTTGAAATAACGTCTTATGTGTGACTTTAAGTTACTGCTAATCACTGTTGTTTTTCACCTTAAGGCTCTTGGTGAAGAAGCCAGTGAAGATGAGCTTCCTTCTGATGTTGATTTAAATGATCCCTACTTTGCTGAAGAAGTTAAAAAAATAGGTAAGCCAGCCTGTGTTTGTATTTCCTGTAGAATCCACAGAAAAGGGTGACATGAGCTAAAGTAATGCAGACTAACAATGCTCAGAAAATTTCTAGAATTTGTGTAGCTCTGTTATTGTTTTATAGCTAATTCTATCCTATAGAGTTCAGTCATATGAATCGTTGAGAAGAGTCAACATGTCCCCTGTACATTGAAAATATAAAATAATGCCATTATAAAAGATTGTAAAAGGATATCTTTATTTTTATGCAGTGTGTATGGCTGCTTTGTCTACATGTATGTGCACCACATGCATGCAGTGTCTGAGAAAGATGTTAGAACCAGTTACAGATGGTTGTGAGCTGCCATGTAGGTACTAGGAGCCTAACCTTAGTCTTATACAAGAACAACAAATATTCTTGACTGCTAAGCCATCTCTACAGCTTCCTCAATAGGAGACTTTTTAACAATGATGAGTCTAACAGTTTAATGAGGGCTCTTTTCTGAAAATTATCTTTATAGCTAGCTAGATGGACTCTAAAAGAATGATGTTATTTAGAATGAGGAATAGTCTCTGCGTTGTAATATTTTTACTTCGGGTCTCTTTCTGTAAAGGCAATGAAGAATTAAAAGTGAAATGGATTTGTCATGGCATGCATATACTTTTTAAATGTATACATGGAATTACAGTACAATAGCCTTTTCTGTTCAAATGTACAAATGTACCTATGCTTAATATTTACTTTGCACTTATCTTTGTTAAATGTAGTGAAAACCAGCTTTTCTCACAGCTTCCTTTTTCTTCGAATTCTTACACTAAGATGTCTTATGTTCCGTCTCCGAGGAGTCTTGGTTCCATGTGTTTACACCTCTTGTGCTTTCAGGGGCTTTCATTCTTACCTTTGGATGAATATGAATGTGCTTGGTAAGGTTGAGTCTATGCTTGGGCAAGTCACTGCAGAAACCACTGTAAATCTTTCCAGTTGCTCTTGTGTGCTTTGTCATCCACTCATTTTAATGGCACACACGTGAGCTTCCAAAGGCTTGCTCTTTGAGCAACTCCAAGCTGGCATTGTAAAGAGAAGAATTTTATGAAGTTATGTCCTGATTGTTATAGCCTCTTAGCACTGACATTTTATTGATGAAAAAGAGAGTAAGTTGGATAAATTCTATTATAGGATATAAGATTCTTAGGAATTGGAAAGGGAAATGGAAACCTAGCATATTCTGCTTTTTATCATTCCTGTGTGGTCATTTCTTACAGATGATGGATTTTAGCCTTGTCCTCTGACTAAAAGCATTTATAATGGAGAGATATGAAGCATTAAAGTTTCTTTGTTCTGTGTCCATAGTGTTTCATTTGACATATGCAGTCTGGTCAGATTGCAGAACACAGAGCAGGATACAAAGAATAGCCTAAATGGTTCAGTAGCATGAGGTAGTTGATTTCTTTTCTTTCTTTCTTTCTTTCTTTCTTTCTTTCTTTTTTTTATTTATTTATATATGTGAGTACACTGTCACTGTCTTCAGACACACCAGAAGAGGGCATCGGATCCCATTACAGATGGTTGTGCACCACCATGTGATTGCTAGGAATTGAACTCAGGACCTCTGGAAGAGCAGTCAGTACTCTTAACTGCTGAGCTATCTCTCCAGCCCCATAGCCGATTTCTTTTTTTTGTTTTGTTTTGTTTTGTTTTGTTTTTTTGGTTTTTTGTTTTTGTTTTTGTTTTGTTTTTGTTTTTTTTTTAGATTTGGGTATACATCTTTTTTGTTTTGTTTTGTTTTGTTTAGATAATTTCTTTATTTACATGTAAATTTTCCCTTTCCCAGTTTCCCCTCCAAAAAACAAACAAACAAACAAACAAAAACAACAAGAACAAACTTCTTTTGCTTCCCCCCTCCCCATGCCTGCCACCCCACCCTCCCCACTTATTGGCCCTGGCATTCCCCTACACTGGGGCACAGAACCTTCACAGGGCTGAGGGCCTCTCCTCCCATTGATGATCGAATTTGCAATCCTCTACGCTTGCTGTCAGAACTATCAGTGCCACCATGTATAGTCCTTGGTTGGTGGTTGGGTCCCTGGGAGCTCTGAGGGTACTAGTTAGTAATTGTTGTTCATCCTAAGGGGCTGCAAACCCTTCAGCTCCATAGAACCTTTCTCTAACTCCTTCATTGGGGACAGTGTACTCAGTTCAATGAATGACTGTGAGCCTCTACCTCTGTATTAGTCAGGTATTGTAAGAGCCTCTCAGGAGATAGCTATATGCTTGTCCATCCTTCAGTCTCTGCTCCATAGTTAATCTCTGCCACTCTTTCTGTGTGTGTTTGGTTCCCCTTTTTAAGAAGGAATGAAATGTCTACATTTTGGTCTTCCTTCTTCTTAAGTTTCTTGTGGTTTGTGGGTCATTCTTCCTGTATTCCATATATTCCTATATTACTGACTGGAAGAGCAGTCAGTACTCTTAACTGCTGAGCTATCTCTCCAGCCCCATAGCCGATTTCTTAAAGACAACACATTTAAATTGAATATAAGCTTTCTCTAATGTTAGTATCAAACATTCTGGGAGAACAACATAAGTAGAATTTGTTTGCTTTCAATGTATTTATTCCTTAATGCTTCATTAGACTTGTTTCAATCTGGTTTTAAAAGTTGTTTGTAGCCGGGCAGTGGTGGCACACGCCTTTAGTCCCAGCACTCTTGGGAGGCAGAGGCAGGTGGATTTCTGAGTTTGAGGCCAGCCTGGTCTACAGAGTGAGTTCCAGGACAGCCAGGGCTATACAGAGAAACTCTGTCTCAAAAAAACCAAAAAAACCAAAAAAAAAAAAAAAAAAGTTGTTTGTATATATTGTGATAAGTACTGTGCAGTCTGATAGGCTAGAGGTATAGCAATAATATAAACAAGACAATTTTTCATGAATTCTGGTTTTAGAAATGATGTATTGAAAATAGAAGCAGGATTACATAAGTATAAATGTTTTAAAAGAAATAGATTAGTACAGAGACTGTAACTAGGAAGAGGGAAGATAAAATGGGTGTCGTATAAGTAGGTTAGGCAAAGAAGACTCCCCTCAAGTAGGGATATTTGAGCTGAGACCTTGGGCATACAGTGCTAGGGGAAGAGCATTGCACAGGAAGGAAAAGGGTAGAATGTGAGAAAGAACATTTTGTGCAGTGTTGGATGAATTGAAAGATATCATATGACTGGAACATAGCCAAAGAGGAAGTTCTGTGTGGAGCTAAGATGAAAATCTAATTGGAAGTGACCTGCAGAGCTTTCTGTCAGGACAGAAAGTTGGGAGTTTATTGTTGACTATAAAAAGCTCTAAAGCAAGAAAGTGCTGGTATATCTTTTAACATACTGTTGATTCCTGCAGAGACAACACATTGATAAACACCTGATAAGAACTAGGAAACTTAGTTTTGCAGGAAAAGGTCCATTGAAGGTCATTTGAAAAGTAGGTATATCTCTGCTTTGCCATCTTTAAGTATTTTATAAACCACCATGAAAGTCAACTATATTATACCCATCTGACTCATTCAGATGGTGTGTTACATGTGTACAGCATACTGGTTATATGCTACTTTACAGTGTACAAGTGATTTTTGCATCCTGTCCTTGGATCCATTTTCAAGTCACTTTATAGAAGGTAATTAATTGGTCATCCAGGGGCAGTTGGTAGCTGATAGAATCTGAGTCCTCCTCCACAAGGATACTGTAATAACTAGAGACAGAGCTGGAATCGTTAGAATAAAAAGCTGGGTGTGAAAACAATGCTGGGTTTTGTTGTTGTTGTGTTTTTGATACAGTGTATCACCCTAAAGAAAGAGCAAGTGATCTTGGATGTAGAAACTTGCACCCAAAAAAGGGAGTCAGTAGGGGACCTTATCATTCCCATTCACTCAGTACTGAGACCTCTCCTTTGCTCTAGAGAGGTATATGTGGGGCTCTTCTCTCTGTCTCACAAGCACTCAGCTAAACTGGAAGAAGCTTTCTAGACCACAATTCAGACACTAGAGAGAGTCTTAACTATTGCAGCATATTAGTATCACATAGGGGTTTTTCCAAAGCGGTGTTCGCTTTAAACATGAGGATGTTATTCACGGAATCTATACATTAATAGAGGCAGGCATATTCCTAAGCATGCTCAGTTAAGGAATATACTACTAAGCATACCCAGTTTGAAGTCAGTTAAAGAACAAATAATGAACAATTTTTGAGGTGTGGGTAGCTTAAGACTCTGGAACTTGTGTCTCTTCCCCACTTTTTTTTCTATTAGTTTCACTGTATCTGGTTTTATGTGGAGGTCCTTGATCCACTTGGACCTGAGCTTTGTACAAGGAGATAAGAATGGATCGATTTGCATTCTTCTACATGCTAACTGCCAGTTGAGCCAGCATCATTTGTTGAAAATGCTGTCTTTTTTCCACTGAATTGTTTTAGCTCCTTTGTTAAAGATCAAGTGACCATAGGTGTGTGGGTTCATTACTGGATCTTAAATTCTATTCCATTGATCTACCTGCCTGTCACTGTACCAATACCATGCATTTTTTTTTTTTATCACAATTGCTCTGTAGTAAAGCTCAGGGAAATGCAAATCAAAACAACCCTGAGATTCCACCTCACTCCAGTCAGAATGGCTAAGATCAAAAACTCAGGTGACAGCAGATGCTGGAGAGGTTGTGGAGAAAGAGGAACACTCCTTCATTGCTGGTGGGATTGCAAACTCATACAACCACTCTGGAAATCAGTTTGGCGGTTCCTCCGGAAATTGGACATAGTACTACCAGAGGACCCAGCTATACCACTCCTGGGCATATACCCAGAAGATGCTCCAACATGTAATAAGGACACATGCTCCACTATGTTCATAGCAGCCTTATTTATAATAGCCAGAAACTGGAAACAACCCAGATGTCCCTCAACAGAGGAATGGATACAGAAAGTGTGGTACATCTACACAATGGAGTACTACTCAGCTATTAAAAACAATGAATTTATGAAATTCTTAGTGAAATGGATGGATCTGGAGAATATCAACCTGAGCAAGGTAACCCAATCACAAAAGATCACACATGGTGTGCATTCTCTGATAAGTGGATATAAGCCCAGAAGTTTTAGGGTTTAGAATGTTAGGGTTTTCGGAATACCCAAAACTCAAACCACAAGAAACTCAAGAAGATGGAAGACCAAAGTGTGGATACTTCGTTCCTTCTTAAAAGGAGGAACAAAATACCCATGGAAGGAGTTGCAGAGACAAACTATGGAGCAGAGACTGAAGGAAGGATAATCCAGAGACTGTTCCACCTGGGAATCCTTCCCATATGCAGTCACCAAACCCAGACACTATTGTGGGTACCAGCAAGTGTTGGATGACAGAAGCCTAATATAGCTGTCTCCTGAGAGGCTCTGACAGTACCTGACTAATACAGAAGTAGAGGCTCATAGCCATCCATTGGAATGAGCACCGAGTCCCCAATGAAGGAGCTAGAGAAAGGACCTAAGGAGCTGAGGGGCTTGCAGCCCCTTAAGACAAGAAATAATATACTAACTAGTATCCTCAGAGCTCCCAGGGACTAAACCACCAACCAAAGAGTACACATGGTGGGACTCATGGCTCCAGCTGCATATGTAGCAAGAGGATAGCCTAGTTGGTCATCAATGGGTGGAGAGGTCCTTGGTCCTGTGAAGGTTCTATGTCCCAGTGTAGGAGAGTGCCAGGGCCAGGAAGTGAGATTGGGTGGGTTGGTGAGCAAGGAGAGGGGGAAGGGAACAGGTTTTTTTTTTTTTTGGGTTGGTTGGTTGGTTGGTTTCCCTGGAGGGGAAAACAGGAAGGGATATAGCATCTGAAGTGTAAATAAAGAAAATATCTAGGGGCTGGAGAAATGGCTCAGCAGTTAAGAGCACTGACTGCTCTTCCAGAGGTCCTGAATTCAAATCCCAGCAACCACATGTGGCTCACAGCCATCCATAATGGGGATCCAATGCCTTTTTTCTGGGGTATCTGAAGACAGCAACAGTGTACTCACATACACTAAAATAAATAAATCTTTTTAAAAAGAAAAAAGAAAAGAAAATATCTAATTAAAAAATATTTATTCTTAGGTGATATTGTAAACAGAATTATTTTAGTTATTTCCTTTTCAAATTGCTAATTGCTGATTTATAGAAAAAAAAACTAGTTCCCCCTTGTAATTTTGCTGAACTCATATATTAATCTTTAGCTTTCTTGTGTATTCTTTGGAATTTTCTATTATAGGTTCTTATCTGTGAATAAAAATAGTTTGCTTAAAAAAAAAAGATTATGGAACTTGTTTAAAGGTTACCGTAGGTGTGGACATAATGACTCTGCGGGTAGAAGTAGTTGTCAAGCACACCTTATGATCCTGACTTTCACACCCAGAAACTCACAGTAGTTGGAGGTAATCAGTTCTCAAAAGGTGTCGTCTGAGGACGCACAAACCAAACTGTGACATACTTGTGCATATGTGTCCCTGGACAAAATGAGATTTTAAACAGATTGAAATCGTGAATAGTAATATTTTGGACAAATTCAACCTGAATCATGAAGTTGGTGGAAAGGAGTGTCTTGAGGAATGATCAGTTTTTCCATGATGTTTAACTGCCAAAAAAAAAAAAAGATAATTTGAAAGTCCATTAATATAGGTATAACACTTATTTCTATTTTCTGTAACTGTAGAATTCTAATATCTGACTTGGAGTCTGTTTTTATGTCAGTAGATTTGATCGTTTTGTACTTCATTTTCCTGCTATCCTGCATATAACCTAAATGGGGTGGGATAGGGGTTACTTTTCAAAAAAAACAAATGTGCCTACTTGGATCCCCCAGAACTGGAGTTCAGGTAGTTGTGAGCCACCATGTGGGAACTGAACTTGGAGTCTTCATCAAAAACAAGTCCTCTCAACCACCAATCCCACTTTCCAGCATCTTAATTGCTGTTATCATAGAGAACATTGCGATTGTGTAGTTACATTTCTATTGTGATAAAACTCTATGTCCAAGACAACTAATAGAAGAAAGAGTGCGGGTTATGGTTCTAGAAGGTTAGAGACCGTAATAGCAGGGCAGAGGCAGTCAGCATGGTGGCAGGAGCAGGAAGCTGAGGGCTCACATCTTGAACCATAAGCATGAAGCAGAGATAGTTAACTGGAAGTGAGGTGAGACTCCAAACACTCAAAGCATGTTGCCAGTATAATGCCATAGCTAGCCAACCACAAACAGCACTACCAACCGGAGACCAAGTACTCAGATGCCTAAGAAATACAGAGGACTTTCTCATTCAAACCACTACATGGGTCATTTTGGTTTTGTTTGTTTGGAGTTGAAGTCTCATATAGCTCAAGTTGACTCTAACTCCCTGTGTAGCTCAGGATAACCTTTTACCTCCACTTCCTGAGTACTTGAGTTGCAGGCATGAGTTGAACCATCATGCCTGCTTTTATGTTGTGTTGAAGATCAAATCCAGAACTTTATGCATGCTAAGCAAGCACTCTACCAACTGAGCTACATTCCTAGCACAAGATTGTTGATTTCTATTCAATGGAACAAAATGCAGTTTTTCAAAAGATGGTGTACCATGGTTCACAGAGAACCAAAGTTGCAGAAACATTCTAAAGTAACCAGACAGTCAAACTGATCTTCCGTATTCATCACCATGACTTTATCTACGTGAAGTCCTCACACTTAGACACACAAAAGAAAGAAACAAAGTTCATAGCATCAGCATAACTACTAAGGAGCTTAAGACAAATATGTATAATCAGACAATAATAGGAATAATTGTAGGTATCTATAGCACTGTGGGCAAAGCAATAACTACATTCTTGCAGTTTACTAATCCGTGGAGTCCCTAGAATAACCCTACAGATAACTGCTATTATTGAATTCTCTATTTGGAACTGGAGAGATGGCTCTGTGGCTAAAAGCACATACTTTTCTTGCAGGGAATTCTGTGTTAGTTCCTAGCACACAAATGATAACTCAACTGTAACTGCAATTCCAGGGGATCTGATGCCCTCCTCTGGCCTCTGTGGCTACCAGGCATTCACTTGGTACACACACACATATGTGCAAGATAGCTCAGAGAGTAAATGTGCTTACTGTCACGCCAAGACCTGACTTTGACCCCCAAGACCCACATGGAAGAGGAGAACCAATTCCCACAATTTGTCCTTTGACCTTCACACTTGATGTGCTACATGCACACCCACATGAAAAAAATTTAAAAAAAAAAAAAAAAGCACCTGTTTTACAGATAACTCAGTTGTCTTTTTCTACAATGAGGCAAATTGTTCGTCCTTTTCAATAACCCATGGGGGTTTTGGTTTTTTGGGGTTTTTTTCTTCACTACAGAAGGACTAAGCCATGTTGTTTAGTACATAGTTTAGTAACTATCTTTAGTTACTGATTTTGCTTTGGTTTTGAGATGGCCTCACTTGAGTCATACTTAGGACTCAAACCCTTCTTCCTCTGCCATCCAAGTGCTAGAGTTACAGAAGTGTGCCACCATACCAACAAAAGTGCCTTCTTTTTAACACTTAGTTGCCTCCCAGGAGGCTTGTGCACTCTGCTTAGACCCATGGCCTTCTCTCTCTGTTGTGCTTTTCCTTCTTCCAGTTCTGACATTTGCTGTTAAGATTACTTCTAGGTATTTTGCGTTTTGTTCATAGTATAAGCAAATTTTCACTGTTGAGCCTGTCTCTTAACCTTCCTATGTTGGTTTGCTGTACCAGGTATCAAGAAAAAATCAATGAAATCTGCAAAGGACATTGCATCTTCAGAGGAAGAAACTGAACTAGAAAAGCAAAAGGTAGACATCCTGGTCATTGTTGAGTGTTAATCAGTGATTGATATGTGCAATTGAAATGATGTGGTTCACATGAGTTTTCATTGTCTCTAATTTTAAAATTGTTTTTTCAGGTAGATTTTGTAAATACATTATGAGATACATAAACATCCTAGTCACATAATTTGTAAATGTTGCCTTTAACCAAACATTTCTGCAGCTAATATGAACCTTACACACTTTTCTGACTAAGAGATTTTCTCATTTACACCCTATAATATGACTGAGACATATTAAAACCTAAAAGTAGTATTCTCATATCCTTTGATTGCATTTGAATCTCACCTGTACTACAGTTTCTGTTACCACTTGTCAAATGCTAATTTCTCTTTTATTATTAGTGATTGTAAGTTTAATGTACAGATGTTGTATTAGTCAGGGTTTGTATTCCTGCACAAACATCATGACCAAGAAGCAAGTTGGGGAGGAAAGGGTTTATTCAGCTTACTTCCACATGGCTGTTGATCACCAGAGGAAGTCAGGACTGGAACTCAAGCAGGTCAGGAAGCAGGAGCTGACGCAGAGACCATGGAGGGATGTTCCTTGCTGGCTTGCTCCCCTGGCTTGCCCAGCCTGCTCTCTTATAGAACCCAAGACTTCCAGCCCAGAGATGGCACCACCCATAAGGGGCCTACCCGCCTTGATCACTAATTGAGAAAATGCCCCACAGCTGGGTCTCATGGAGGCACTTCCCCAACTGAAGCTCACTTCTCTGTGATAACTCCAGCCTGTGTCAAGTTGACACACAAAACCAGCCAGTACAGATGTCATCTTCATTAGAAATGCAGTGATATTTATGCATAACCCAGTGGTTCCAAAACTCTAAAGTCACGAGTACTTCTGCTGGGTCAGCACCACCCATGTGACTCTGGAGTGAGCCTTAACTGGCCATCTAAACTGTTTGGCTTAATGCATTTTTCTATTCTCCGCCCATTACATATAGGTAGCACTCAAAGCTACTTAAAGATCCACTCATGGAACTTGGCTCTATAAGGAAGTCTCATGTGAGTGCCAGTGATGGAAGGAGAAGCATAAAGCATCCTGTGTACAATACAGGGAGATGTGGAGGCTCCAGAGCGTGCTCATGTGTGTTGTCTCTAGTGCTGGTGGTTGTTTAGTTGACTCTTAGGGTCTCATGGACAGTGGAAATAGAATGCTTAGCCTCAGAAGCTAATGCTGAGTCCGCTTCATGAAAGTACATCAGTATTGAAAGAGACAAGGGAAAAAGCAAAAGAATTTCCCTAATTGCTAAAGTACACATCTGGAAACCGTAATTTGTATCACAAAGTAAATTTCATGTCATTACTTAAAAAGAACAAGGTGAAGATGAAACGTATATGACAGACCTGGGGCTCTTATTCCTTCTGCCTGCTAATCAGGTTACTCTACAGGAATGGAAGGCTGTCTTTTGAATAAAGGCTATTTCTTCCCTCCTTCCCTTTAGCTAATTCTCACATCGCAGCCTGGAATGAACTTAAGCTGTGTATCTTGGGCCTCTTCCTAAGCTCCATTCATTGAGTATAAGACATTCTTAGAACAGCAACTGGGGGAAACTCAGCTGTACATTTGTAATTTTTGTTTGTTTGTTTTCCTCTCTGTAGGCTGAGATGGCTTTACTTGTAATGGACGAGGAAGAGGACAGTAAGAAACACTTCAATTATGACAAGATTGTGGAGCACCAGAATCTGAGCAAAAAGAAGAAGAAACAGCTTATGAAAAAGAAGGAGTTACTTGAGGATGACTTTGAGGTAACTGGCAGCAAAGTTATTATAGCATCTTTTTTCCCCATTAATTTACTTATTTATTCACTTTACATCTTGGTCCCCCCTCCACACAGTCCCTCCCCCATGCCCTCTCTCCTTCTCTGAGAGGGTGGAGGCTTCCCGCTGGGTATCTCCAACCCTGGCACATCAAGTCTCTGCAGGGCTAGGAGCATCCTCTCCTAGTGAGACCAGACAAGGCAGCCCAGTTAGAGGAATAGGATCCACAGGTAGACAATAGCTTTAGGAATAGCCCCATCTCCTGATGTTGGGGAACCTGCATGAAGACCAAGCTGCACATCTGCTACATATACACAGGAGGCCTAGGTCCAACCTGTGTATGTTCTTTGATTGATGGTTCAGTCTCTGAGAGCCCCAAGGGTCCAGGTTAATTGACTCTATTGGTCTTCTTTTGGAGTTCCTGTCCTCTTTGGGTTCTGCAATCCTTGCCTCAACGCTTCCATAAGACTCCCCGCAGCTCATCCAATATTTGGCTATAGGTCTCTACATCTGTCTGTTTCAGTCAGCTGCTGGGTAGGCCTCTCAGAGGACATTTATGCTAGACTCCTTTCTGCAAACATTACTAGCTTCTTGAAGGTGGAGTTAAATCTAAAGTCACTCTGGAGATAGAAATTAGTTATGAAATTACCCTCAAAAAGTTCTTATCACCAGGCAGTGGTGGTGCATGCCTTTAATCCCAGCACTTGGGAGGCAGAGGCAGGCAGATTTCTGAGTTCGAGGCCAGCCTGGTCTACAAAGTGAGCTCCAGGACAGCCAGAGCTATGGATCACACCACTGTTCCCTGGTTGAACACTAAATGAGATAGTTACCTTAAAGTTGGTAGCCATGCTACAACAAAAACCTGTAGCCTTTAAATGTTCAAACTAGAAACAAAGGTTCTCTGCTGTGATAGTCAGCTGAGCATGGAGAGGACATGTGACAGGCCTCACTCTTGCTGTGTACAGTAGCCAACTTGGTGGGCCATGCTTTTTTATTTCTGTGTATATTGTTGCTGTCACTCAACAGTTTCCTTCTTATGCTGTGTGTGGTCCTAATGGCCATATGCATAAATCCACAGAAAACTTGAAAATATCCACTAGGAATTACTTGACAGTTTCCACTAGTGAATTTGGAAAAAAAAAAAGTGGGTGAGTTTTGAAATGGGTCAAAGTGGATAAAAGGACATAAAACTAACTTCTTTGTAGTATGCAGAAGGATTGCAAGACCACTACTGCTCCACCTTTTCACATATGTATGTGTTCCCATTAAGTTTCTGTTCTCATGAAAAAAGCAAAGAATAATCTCCTATTTTGAGCTATCTTCACCCATAATCATGTATAAAATTCTTTTCATGGAGCTGGTGATACGGCTCAGCAGGTAGTGGCACTTACCACCAAATCTAACAACCTGAGTTCATTCCCCATCGTCCATGTTGTCCTCTAATGTCTACAACACAGTCTTTTTTTAAGTTTTTGCATGAGGGCTGTGGAGATGACTCAGTGGGTAAAGAACTTGCTGAGCAATCATGAGACCTGAGTTTGGATCCCAGTATTCATATAAAAGCTAGGAGCAGCAGCATATTTCTATAACCCCAGAGCTCTAGGGAATGGACACAGAAGGATTCCAGGGGCATGCTGACAGCCAGCCAGTTCATGAGGTCTCACTTCAATGAAAGAATCTATGTCAAAAAATAAGGTAGAGAACATTAAAGGAAGACTCCTGACATCAGCCTCAGACACTTGCAGGCACAGGCACCTGCACATACACATGTCCTCACACACTGAATTTTCATGAGAATTCTTTTGTTATTTTTGATATGGTGCTCTCAATATCACTATAACTAATTAGACTCAGGTCTTTCTTTGTTGTTCATTACTAAGCCTGTCTGGACTGAGGATACACTTTTCAACCTAGGACCATAGTACTTTTTGTAGAAACAGAGGATAAATCTGGGGTTTGTATCTTAACAAATCTTGGACTCAAGGGTGGATTTCACTGTGGTCCTGGGGTGCTTGAGCTAGATCATCACACTGGTTTAGGCAAGCACTCTACCATTGAGGAACATCTGCAGCTACCGTTTTTGCATTATATTTTGAAACAGGGTTTGGCAAGCTACCCAAAGTGACCTTGAATCTGGAATCTGAGTCAGCCTTCAAAGTACCTGCAGTTACTGCCCTGTGCTACCAGGCCTAGATAGTAGCTACTTTTTTGACTCCAGAATGTAGTGACTGTTTAAAACTCCAAGCAACCAATAGTGACCTAATTGACTTGTCCATAGTAAGTTAGAAGAAGTTGGTCTTATGCTAAACAAGGAAAAGGAAGCCCTGCCTTGGGAACCACTTCTCTAGTCAGTCAAAGTAATTATCCAAGTTATAGACCACAGAATACACATGGGCCTCTAGTCAAGTAGATTAGTTTGGGGGAAAGAGAACAGCATACCCTACACACTGTTATTAAAGGGCAGGCCTTAAAATTCCAGTGAGTCTGCCCTGGATATGATGGCACATGCTTGTAAGCCCAGTTCTCAGGAGGATCCTGTGTTCTAAAGCAGTAAATTCCAGTTCAGCCTAAACTTTAAGAAGACAGACCTTGTTTCGAGTAACAAACAGAAAACCTCTTTGAGATGACAGAAATTGGTTCTAATGCCTCAGTGCACAGAGAGTACACTTGTACACTAATAACCACAGCCCTCTGCACTTGTTTATGTGTTTGTTCTCTTTGAATTTGCAGGTAAATGTCAGTGATGCACGGTTTCAGGCAATGTACACTTCCCACTTGTTCAATTTGGATCCCTCTGATCCTAATTTCAAGAAAACAAAAGCTATGGAAAAAATTCTGGAGGAGAAAGCTCGGCATCGAGAACGGAAAGAAGAACTTCTTATTCAAGCAGTAGAGAGGGCACAGCAGGACAGGGGAAAGCCAGCACAGAAGCAACCCATGGATCCCGCCTTATCCATGCTGATTAAATCTGTGAAAAATAAAACAGAGCAGTTCCAAGCCAGAAAAAAACAGAGGGTCAAGTAACTGGGCACTGTCTCTGCTATCTCCTCAAGTATACAGAAATAGCATAAAGGATAATGGGAATAAAGCCACGTTCCTAAAATATGAAAAGTACCCCTTTTGACCATTGTAAAGTTCTTCATTGGGGCCAGAGAGATGGCTCAACAATAAAGAATAATGGTGCTTTTGCAGAGCATCTGAGTTTGGTTCCCAGCACCTACCCACAAGGCAGCTCACAACCATATAGAATTCCAGTTTTAAGAGACCCTGTGCCCTCTCCTGGCCTCCATGGACATGGCTTGCCCATAATGTGTACATAAACATAGTTACAGCAAAATATTCACACACAGAAAATTTAAAGTAAAATTAAAAATAAAATGTTCCCCTTATGTAATTGTTTACCTAATTGTAAATACTTCATGTTTTGTACTGTGTATTTTCATAGACTTGCCATAATATATAAACTATAGAATTCTTAAGAATTTTCTATTATATGAAGTTGATTTCCTACAAGTCTACAGCTACTCTAGCTTCCTAAGATACTATTTACAATCTTTGTAACATAGTGTCAGTTTTTCTGTGTAAAGATTAAAAACAAATTGAAAATATGTATATGTAGTACCTTAATTTCTGAAGGCAGGAAGCAGATCTCTGAGGCTAGTAAAATAATTTATTTTTCTAGTGTGAAGGATGGAAGCTGTGAACTTTTTTCCATGCTTAGTAATTTGCATGTAGAACTAATTTATAAATAAAAGTGTGAGATGGATTTACTTGTGTGTATAGTGTTGGTTTATGTCATTGTATGTACTTCAAGCCAATTACTCTGAAAAGTATGACTAACTCTTTAAGAAGACAGTTCTGTGGAAAGGCAGTTTTATTTTTACATTGCCCATAATTGGATTTGAAATGTTCATGGACTCTGCAGTCATTTTCCTATTTGTACCAACAAAAAAAATCCTTCTGTCCTTTAGGTTTTTTAGAATGTTTTAGAAGAGTGGGTATGCTGATATAAATTTAAGGAAACCTCAATTCTTTTTAAAATTAAAGGACTCTTTCCACCTGTTATAAATCTTAGGAACTATTAGCTGACCGCTCACACAGGAAAACTGGATTGCTACATATAAGTAAAAAGAAATAAAAGGCACGTGGACTATAGCAATTTGACACGCCCCCTCCCAAAAGGAAATAAAAATCCTCTAGGTTTGTGTAAAGTTGCCATCTTTAGTATAAAAACCGAAGCATGTTTTTTTAAAGTTGCAAAGCTCAGTGCAATATCAAAATCATGACAGTTTAAACAGTTTCTGGAAGGAAAAAAAAAAAGCACCTCTTAAATAAAATGCTCACTATAATAGAGAAAAATAGAGGCTCCAAGCAAGATTGTCTTTGTTATAGAGCACTCTTGTTAGACTGTTCATGCTCCTGACATCCATGTGTGAACTTCCCAACACTGACCAACCAGTGAGAATGAAGTCAGTGGTTGCTTATGAGTGTCGTCTATAGATAGTTCTGTAACATTTCTTATTTCATTCTTTATAAGGAAACTTTTGTAAGCTTTAATTCAGATCAAGTAGTGGTGAAAGGTAATTGGTTTAATTTCAGTACTAGAAATAAAACCCAGCCCATGTGCACTAGGCAATTGCACTCCCACTGAGCTACATTCCAACCTTCGGTTTCTTAAGATAGGGATTTGCTCTGTAATTCTCATCTTCAAACTCCCATCTTCCTCGGTTTGTCTGAGTTCTGAGGTTACAGAGCAGAACCACTCTTCAGTAGAGTGGAGGAAGGAAAAGTGAGGTGCCCTTGAGTTCAGAGGAACTTTCCTCTTGCCTCAAGTGGACTTTAACTAGGGGATTCAGGTGCCTGGTACTCAAGGTCACATAAAACTTACATTAAGTCAGTGGCTTCCAAGTTCTCGTCTGGAGAATTCAAAAAATGAAATTCGGGAGGCTGAGGCAGATGAATCTCTGAGTTTGAGGCCAGCCTGGTCTACAAAGTGAGTTCAGGACAGTCAGCACTGATTACACTGACAAAAATAAATAAATAAATAAATGAATAAATGAATAAATGAATAAATGAATAAATGAATAAATGAATAAATAAAATAAAAATAACACAGAGGGTGAGTCAGAGGTTGTAGCCTCAGAAAGCAGCATGAGTGAGTTCCAGGACATGAACTACCAGGGAGCTACAAGTCTGGGTTCTGCTTAGTGGGCTGGTGGCAAACACTGGGGTGAGGCATGGAGAGGTAGTTCATCCATCCAGTTGATCCCCACACAAGATGTCCAGGTATCGTCTGAGTTGTCACATCATCACTTTCAGCATCTAGGCAAAGTTAGGAGATAACAAGGAACTTTGGTGATCTGCCTGACCACCAGTTTCTTCCTTAAGTCCCCACCAATGTCATTAGTTTATGGTCATTTTCTTTTAGAACCCTTTGTCTCTAAGTTACTGCTTAAATTTCAGTCACCTTTTAAGGAAAAAAAAAAGTTATTGGGCTGGAGAGATGGCTCAGCGGTTAAGAGCACTGACTTCTCTTCCAGAGATCCTGAGTTCAAATCCCAGCAACCACATGGTGGCTCACAACCATCCATAATGAGATCTGACGCTCTCTTCTGGTGCATCTAAGTCATTAAAAAAAAAAAAATGTATTGATTCTTTGTGAATTTTACATCAGGTACCCTAGTCCCACTCATCTCCTCTCCTACCTGCCCTCCACCCTTGCTACCTCCTCCCCAACAGAGGAAAAAAAAAAAAAAGCTAGTTATGGAAGCTGTAATATGTCACAGTGTGTCCCACAGTGTTCCTTTATATCCAGTTTTTTGCTTGCAAATGTCCATTGTAATGACTCATTGATCTAGTACAAGGCCTCTGGCTTCTGCTACTCTATCAGTACTGGAAACTCACTGGGACTTGTCTCAGATAGCCTGTTGATGTTGCCCTATGTCATAGAGATCCTGTACTTTTGGATCTGTATGAAGGACCAGCCCCTTCATGCATCCCAGTGGTTCATCAATGGTGTCTTAGGGTTTTACTGCTGTGAACAGACACTATGCTCAAGGCAACTCTTATAAAGACAACATTTAATGGAGGCTGGCTTCAAGATTCAAAGGTTCAGTCCGTTATCAAGGTGGGAGCACGGCAGCATCCAGGCAGGAATTGGTGCAGGAGGAGCTGAGAGTGGTACATCTTCGTCTGAAGGCTGCTAGCAGAATATTGGCTTCCAGGCAGCTAGGATGAGGATCTAAAAGCCCACACCCACAGTGCCACACCTACTCCAAAAAGGCAACACCTACTCCAACAGGGACACACCTAGTAGTGCCACTCCTCAGGCCAAGCATTTACAAATCATCACAGACGGAGTAGATGTAGGTGTGGGCCAATTCAAAGCCCTGGCTCTGGTATCTGAGCTGGTCAGCCTGCAAGCTCTCACACTCTCCCCCCAGGGCCCAGTCACCAGCAAGCTCCCCACCCTACCCCCCACAACCAGGATCATCTCTACCCAACTGCTCAGGTAAGATGCAGGGTGTGATTTCCTGAGTGTTGCAGTTGGTGAAGGACATGGACAGTTCTCCCACTGTCATGACCCCCGGGTCAAGCTCGCCTGCCCTCTATGGGAGAGGAGGGGATCTCTTGCTGACACCACTGCACTGTAGACAGGAAGCAGGGTGGATTTCCCCCTCACCCCCTCACCCTCAGGGCTGCTCACATGCGACTCCCACATTCAGAGTCAGCTTTATTGTGTTGCCCCAGGTGAGATGTGGACCCTCACTAGTGCAGAAGCAGGTGAGGGGTAAGGGCCACATCTCCTGCTCTCATGACCCCCACTGGGGCTAGCTAGTGCGACTGGTGACAAGGATAAATGGGAGGAGAGGGGACCTCCCCTTCACTGACCCTACTGCATAGCAGACAAGAGGCAGGGCCAGCTCTCCAACACTTGCCCTCAGGGCTGGCTCACCCTTCAACCCCCATATCCAGAGGCAGAGCTACTCTGCTGCCCAAGCAAGGCCTAGGGCCCATTCTCCCTGATGCTGCGGATGGTGAAGGACAGGGTCAGCTTTTCTGCTCTCATGACCCCAAGGACCAGGTCTCCTGCCTGCTGCAGGTGGTGAGTTGGCAAGGAGGCAGTGGAGAGAGTATCTCTTCCTCTTCTACATCATCTCACTGGAGATGAGTCTTTGGGTCCGTTCTCCCACACTGATTTCCTTCCTCATCACTGGCTCACTCACACCTCCAGCAGTGAGTGGGGGCTCATTCTCCAAGTTACTGAAGCCAGCTGGGGGTGTGGAGTCAGCTCTCCTGCTCTCACACCTCTAGGACCAGCTCTCCCATGATGCCCAGGTGAGGGGTGGGGCCAGTTCTAGACAACGCTCAGGTATCAACAAAAAGGCATCTCAGACCAGGGACATCTTCTTGGCCTTTTGCAGTAACAGACCCCTGTTGTTCCATGACCCTGGACACTAGTGACAGTACAGACCAGGACCCCACCATGGTCCCAGGCAGCATCACCAGCTACTCACGTCAGGCTGTTCCTCACTACCCCTGTGTCTCCAGTTCTGCCTGTCTTCATTGTGCCCCCCGTCCTCCTGTTTCTGTTTCTCTTCCATCTCTCCAGCACTTCCTTGTTCCTCTTTGTGCTGCCCAGGGTCTCTGAGTGTCTGAGGTCATCTCAGAAGTAGCGTCAGGAGTGCTATGCCCTGCTCATGTATTATGGCTCTAGGCAGAGGTCACCCCAGATATGGTCTGTATCCCTAAGCCTGTGTGGCATCAGACTTGTGGTCATCTCAGACTAGCTCCCTGACTGGCCAGCCCAAGTGGTTCCATGTGAGGGTTGTCTGTCTCCAGCTCACTCCTGGCTGGGGCTACAGCCCCACGTGGGGTTCTTCTAATGTCTGTCTTGCTCCCCATCCTGGGAGCCTGTCTGGGCCTGCTTGGTACCAGACTGGTGGTAGTCTTTGGCCTTTTCAAGATAGAGTCTCTCTGTTTAGCCCAGGCTCTCTTGGAACTCACTCTATAGTCCAGGCTGACCTCAAACTCAAAGATCCACCTGCCTCTGCCTCCTGAGGACTGGGATTAAAGGGGCCACAACACCCAGCTTCTGGCTCCTTTTGACAGAAAGTGTGTGCTTTTTTAAGATAGGTGAAAATGAGACCAACATTCTTGTGATAAGCCTTCTATACCAAGACTAATTTCTAGCGCTGCTAGAGTGAAATAGGAGACAAAGGTGGAGCTCTATCACAATTTAGTAAACAAAGCCTGGTGGGGTGGCATGGCTCATGCCTTTAATCCCTGAGGAGGAAGAGGCAGGTGCATTTCTGTGAGTTCTAGGCCATGCTGATCTACAGAGAGAGTTCCAGGACAACCAGTGCTACACAGATAAACCCTATGTTGAAAAACAAAACAGGGGCTGGCGAGATGGCTCAGCAGGTAAGAGCACTGACTGCTCTTCCAAAGGTCCTGAGTTCGGATCCCAGGAACCACATGGTGGCTCACGACCATCCGTAATGAGATCTGACGCCCTCTTCTGGTGCATCTGAAGACAGCTACAGTACATTACGCTGCCAGAGCGAGCAGGGCCGGAGCGAGCGGGGCCATCCTGAGTTCAATTCCCAGCAGCCACATCATGGCTCATAGCCATCTGTACAGCTACAGTGTATTCATACACATAAAATAAATGAATCTTTAAGAGAAAAAAGAAAAACAGAACAAAACAAAACAAGATACATCTACCATGACAGTAAATACTTCCTCCCTAAAAGAAGCAAGCCCAAGATAGCCACACTGGCCACTCCGTCATCGCAATACTAAAAATTCTAGCCCCTGTAATAAGAAAAGCACACAGATAAGAAAAAAAAGTCATCTACATAGGAAATACCAAAGAATCAATTACATTTCTATAGACTAATAGTGTCCAGGTAAAAATATAAAATTCTACAAAATGGTTTGGTAATTTCTTATAAAACCTACATACAATTACCATTCAACTACTTAGTTGAACTCCTGAGTATTTATTCTATGAAAAGTGCAAATCTTGTTTATACAAAAAGTCTCAGGGCTGGAGAGATGACTCAGCAGTTAAGGGCACCGACTGCTCTTCCAGAGATCCTGAGTTCAATTCCCAGCAACCGCATGGTGGCTCACAACCATCTGTAATAAGATCTGATGCCCTCTTCTGGTGTGTGTCTGAAGAGAGCAATGGTGTACTCATATACATAAACTAAATAAATAAATCTTTTTTAAAAAAAAGTCTCATAAGTGCTGGGGATGTTGGCACAGTGATTATATAGCATGCGTGAATCCTGGGATCAGTATCAAGCCCTTAAAACTGGTCATGGTGGTGCCAGCCTACAATCTCAGTAGTTGGGAGGTGGAAGCAGAGGATCCAGAGTTCAAGATCATCCTCATTTATACTGCCTAGCTGGCTTCTCTGTTGCTAAGATAAAACATGCAGCAAATGCAATGTGGGGAAAGAGTTTTTTGCGTCTTATACTTCCACATTGCACTCCATCATTGAGGGAAGTCAGGGCAGGAACTCAAAGCAGGAAGCTGAAGGCAGGAACTAAAGCAGAAACTATGGAGGAGTGCGGCACACTGGCTTGCTCTCTGTGGCTGGTTCAGCTTGCTTTTTCATTCGACCCAGGACCATCTACCCCGGGATGGCATCACCCACAGTGGGCTAGACCTTCACACAAGAGTCATTAATGAAGAAAATACTGCACAGATTTGCCTTCAGGTTAAGGCTCCCTCTTTCCAGATGACCCTAGCTTGTTGATATAAGTTAACAAAAAGTTAATGAATGCAATCTCAAGGAACTTTTCTCTGAGAGAAAAAAAAAAGTCTATCTTCCAATATTCATTCGCTCCATATCCACCCTCTCCTCCTTTTTAAAACAATCTCTTACTAGATAGCCCAAGCTAGCAGGCTGACCTCCGACTTACATTCTCCAGTCTTTCCCTTAGTATAGAGTTTTCCATAGATGCATATTTGTTTACCCATTCTCCTCAACTTGTTGTGGAAGCAAATGATAGTTTCTCTAGAATCTTTGAACCAGCACACAGGTTAATTTTCTCTCACGCCTCCTTCCTTTCTTGTATCCCATCGTGTGGAATGAAAGTGTCATAGCTACAGCCATCTTGGATCCTAAAGACAAAAGCAATTTTGTGGTCTAAGGCTAAGAGAATATCAAACTAGAAGTAGCTGGAAATGTGGATGGTATTGTGGAGAGAACATAGCCAACATTTCATCCATGGCCTCTTATTCCAAAACCCTCATGGTGGAGTACTTTTCAAGGTTTAACATTTTAAAGGAAATCAAATAAGCCAGGTATGGGGGCACACACCTTTCAGTACCCAGGAGGCAATATCAAGCAGATCTCTGTGAGTCTGAGGCCAGCCTGGTTTAATAGTGAGTTACAGACCAACTAGGGCTATACCATGAGACTGTCAAAAACAAACAAACAACAAAACCATAACGATCAAATATCTTCATGTTTCCCAGGTGATAACTGCTTGCTCTTTCATCTTTAGCCCATTTAACACAAAGACAGCACAGTGGCATTAGAACCTTTGTGGGCTGTTGAAGCCTGGTCCCTAGCTTAAAATCACCCCTAGCATAGCTGTAGCCATTTTGTTCCATGCCTGCCAGTCATTAATGCAAGAAAATACCTTGACTCAGAGCAGGGCCAAGCTGACCCTGTTATGCTCTGTGTGTCTGAGATTTGTTAATCTTAAGAAATTCCACAAGACAATACTTTCAGGGATCATTTCTATAGTTCACTAATGTGAAATTCTGTTTTTAGCTTCTAGAGTCAAACACTTAAATAGTTAAGAATATTTATTAACTCTCTGTCTTTGTGTCAAGAAGGAACCCAAGCGCTAGTGAGCTTTCTCTGGGTGTGTGTGTATGTAAGGTGCCGGAGTTTAAACCCACCTTGCCCATGCTAGGCAAACACTCTATCATCAAGCTACACAGCTAGTCCTACAGTATTTGTTGTTGTATTTCAGAAAGAGTTTCTCTGTGAGGCTTTGGATGTCCCTGTCTTAATATTTAATAGATACATTTCTAAAGTGTGTTCACTTTTCTGAAAGGCATTACTTTGTCTCCTTGAAAGTGTACCATAATAAAGCATGACAGAACCTGAAAAAAAAAAAAAGGAAAGAAATTCCATAATCATAAGCTTCCACTTAGGATCAATCAGAATAAAGGTCAGTTAAAACTGTTCCGTCTAAACTCAGATAGCTTAAGTCAGGGCAGAGCACCTTGCCACTCTGTATATGAACTCATTGTGGATTTTCCTTTTATAAGCTGGCCCTGAGAAATATTCAAGGTCCAGCCTCAGCTCCCAAGTCTATGCTGCAACCCTGATTTGTGTTGGGGTGTGTGTTCAATAAACTATTCTTGCTTAACTGAGACTGGCATCTGAGTGGTTTGTGTGTCGATTCCTGAGCCCATGAACCATATTGCCACCACTACTCTTTTTGGAGGCAGGGTTTCACACAGTCCAGGCTGTCGGACCTTGAGCCTCTAATTCTCCCACCTCTACCTCCCAACTCCTAGAATTACTCAAGTCACTCACCATGCCCAGGACAGATAGCACTGATAGATCCAACTCTGGGCCTCTTGAATACTGGGCAGACTTCCTGCTAACTGAGCTACATCTCCAAGCCTACTTCTCCTTTTCTAGTACACACGGTGGTCAAACTACCTGCAACTTGTACTTTCTGGAATAGGATGCTTAGGAACAGTGGGGCCTTCAGATTTCTGGGTGTGGCCACGAGTCAAGGGAAGTGAGACAAGCTCCCCTAGCAAGCCGCTGGGACTCTGCTGTGCTCATGTGCCTGGCATTCTGATTCCAAACTGTCTTCTGCATCTCCAGGCTCACATCATCACCTTCCTCCAAACATGTATAAAGGAGGAGCTGCCAGACTCAGGCACGTGAGAAAATGAAGAAGCGTGTGAAAGGGCCTGTGTTGAGCCTTACGTGTGGGTTCTACATTACCCCGAATTTGCCAGTCTGTGGAGACAAAAATCTCTACATGGTGTGACAATGCCAAAGCAAACAACTAGCCTGGAAGTGTGTGCAGGGAGAGCTGGGAGCAGTGCCTGCTTAGGGCTTATGAAGTGCTTCCATTAATTTTTGAAATTTAAAATAAAAATTTCCCCTATTCTGTAGGCACTTTTGTCTTGAGTAGATGTCATATTTTCCTTGAGAGGGAAAAACGTCTGAATTTAATTATCAGTATCTTTTCTCTTGGGCCAAGTATGAAAGAATGTAATTTACCGTAGTGCAAAGAGTTCATTTGAGGGCTGTGGTGACTCACGCCTGTAATCCCAGATCTTAGAAGAAGGCTCAGGCAGGAGGATTGCCATGAGTTCCTTGGTTATAGAGTGAGACCTTGTCTTAAAAAAAAAAGTACATTAAATTTTGGGGGGAAATTATCAAATTAAGAAGGAAAGATACTTTTTATAAGTGACTTTTAAGTTTTCTTTTGTGCGATTTGAAACAATCTCTACGTTACCTGAGCTGGTATTGAATTCTTGGTCTCAAACCATCTTCCTGCTTCAGCCCCCTGATCTGTGACCACAGGCATGTGTGACTGCCTGGCTAATGATGGGCTTATTCCAGCAGCAACTCATTAATCAAGTATAAACTCTGAAAATAATTATTGATTCTCTAAGTTCCTCTATTTGAATGGATAACCTAGCCTTTACGTTCTACAATAATTGTAGGGGTCTACTGGAAAACTCAAAAAGGATCAGAGACCATTCAGGAAATTCACTCCAGATTTCTTTGTATGCCAATGAACCTATCCATTGCCTTAGGAATGTAGCATATTAAACAAACCAACAATATTACTCTATTTCCCTTGTTATAACAGAATACCAGAAGCTAAATATATAATAAAGAAGGGAAGAAAGTGCATTAATCACAGATTTGGAGGCTGAAAGTCCAAGATCAGAGGCAGAGGTAGCTCAGGTCTGAAATCTCAATAGTTGCAGGAGGAGCAAGAGGCTCAGCAGTTCAAAGTTAGCCTCAGCAATATAGATTATTCAAGGCCAACCTAAGCTACAAGAGAACCTATCTAAAAAATAAAAGAAGGGGAATCCAAGGTTGTCTTAGTTAGGGTTTTACCACTATGAACAGACACCATGACCAAGGCAACTCTTATAAAAACAGCATTTAATTGGGGCTGGCTTACAGGTTCAGAGATTCAGTCCAGTATCATCAAGGCAGGAGCATGGCAGCATCCAGGCAAGCATGGTGCAGAGTTCTATATCTTCATCTGAAGACTGCTACAGAATACTGGCTTCCAGGAAGCTAGGATGAGGGTCTTATAGCCCACACCCATAGCAACACACCTAACTCCAACAAGGTCTCACACACCCTGGGCCAAGCATATACAAACCATCATAAAGGTCAAGCGACCTCATCCACTCAGCCTCTGAGAGCCCCATTTCTTGGGTCACAACATGATGAAGAAAAAGAAAACCAGAGGATTGAGACTTACAGAAGGGGCAGAGTACATGAGGAAGCCTTACTTCCAGGAGAGCTACCTAAACTCTGACTGAAGGCCAACCCTAATCTCTTCAGATGGTGGTGCCTGCACTGACCTAATTACCTCCAGCTTTGGCTCCATCCTTTAAGGTCAACAACATCACACTCGAAGCAGCTTCCAGGATGTGAACCTCCGTAGGACACACACAAGCCATGTAAAAGCCATGCAACCAACTCTAGATAGCTTAAGAAGAAAAAAATCACCAGAACCAGGTATACCTTTAGTAGTGCCAGCACTCGGAAGTCTTGAGGCAGGTGGATTTCTGTGAGTTTCAAGGTCAGGCTGGCCTACATATTGAGTTCCAGTCAGAGCTACAAAGCAAGGCCCTGTCTGAAAAGAAAAGAAAAGAAAAGAAAAAGAAAAAGAAAAAGTCACAGGATGTGAGAATGATGGAGTTTTGTAGCCTGGAAACCAGAGGCAGGGATAAATTATTGTGAGGCAAGGACAGCCACCACCCAGGGATGAGCCCTCATTGAGCCTGCTTTGCTCATCTCATTGGCTCCTTAATCCAATGGAGTTGAAATGCTGAGAAAATCACGTCACAATTTCCATGGAGTTCTAGGTCCAGTTCCTATGCTGCTAAAGAATTTTTCCTTCCATTTAAGATTCAAAAATAATTTTTGTTGGTTTTTGAGACAGGGTTTCTTTGTGTAGTAGCCCTGGCTGTTCTAGAGCTAGCTCTGTAGACCAAGCTGGCTCCAACTCACAGAGATCCACCTGTCTCTGTCTCCCAAGTGCTGGGATCATATATATGTGTGTGTGTGTGTGTGTGTGTGTGTGTGTGTGTGTGTGTGTGTGTGTATACATATATATGTATATGTATATTACCACTGTTTGGCTCAAGAAAATTTTGGACGGGCTAGAGAGATTGCTCAGCAGTTAAGAGCACTTGCTATTTTTACAGAAGGATGCTCATTTCCTAGCACCCAGGAGGTAACTCACAACCATCCATCCATAAGCATATAAGCAGTGCATATTCAGATATGCAGGTATAGCACCCATACATATAAGATACATGAATCTAAATGTTTTAAAATTTATTAGAATAAAATTTGAGTTTTGGTGCCATTAAGATAAAACAATATAATAAATATAAGTAAAGCAAATTACTATCATTGTATACAATATTCTAAGAACTGAATACATTTTCTTGTATTAAATACATATCAGTATTATTTTTAAAATAATTTCACTCTATTATTTAATGACAAGAATAACAATCTAGAAGAAGATTTAAGCATTCAGAACAACTAAGTGTCTAATTTCCCTGATGTCTAAAGAGAGAAGTATAAATGTTAAATCCATTAACAGAGAAGAGTTTCTGTCATCTGTCTAGACTATGCTTTTCTGTTCAAGATCTTGGAAAATGTATTCGCTTGGAAACCTGTTTTAAAACTTTGTCTCGATGGCAAGCAGCAAAGTTCTAACACAGCATTTCCGGAGAGGAATTCTGGATCTGATCTAATTCTTCTGCATGACTGCCCCACTTTAGCAGCCTCACCACACACTTGTGATTAGAAGCCCATCTGAGTCGTGGGTGAGAGGGACTGCCTCTAGGGGCAGAGGAGACAAGATGCTCACTCTTTCCTAGGTACCTACCTATTTGATTTTTAGTTTGGATAACTTGCAAAAGTCTTTAAATAGACCAAGATCAAATCAAGAACTGTAAGAACTGTAAACAAGCCCTATTTCCTCAGGAAGCACAGAGACAATAGTGCTGCGCACCAGGAAGTGAGTAGGTGATGGAGTGATGGAGAGAAAGAAGCAAGCAAATAGGTGGTAAAAGGAAGCCGAGGGGTTTGCAAGCCATGAAGTGAGGCAGAAATGGAGATGCGAAGGCAGTTGCTGTTCTTCCTCCTTGAGAAACAGTGAGTTACACTGTCCATCAGTAGAGCCAGTCACAAAGGCAAATGCCACTGGGCCCATGCCTTCTTCCTTTGAGAAAACCAGACCATTGTAGGGGTAGCCATGACTCCCAGAGCTGCATCCTAACCAGGAAGAAGAGCAGAATTTGCAGAGCCCATACCTGATGGGACATGTCCTGCTCTGTTTACTTCTCATCGTTAGCCTATCTGCTCATCTCTCTAGTTGATTGTGATGGCAGTTCAACCATGAAATTGGATGACTCTATGTTGAATTCCAGTTTTATTGTGTTGTGTTTCGCTTTTGGCAGAGGTTTATTTCCTTTGGAATCTTTGGGTTGGGCAAACATTTGAAGACACCCAGTGGCCCTGCCCACTACACACCCACCTACAGCACAAGTCACTAAGATGTACAAGTATGGGATAAAGAGATGGGAGAGAAAGAGAAACAGAACTGTTTTAGCCCTATAAAGAGAGGCAGATCTGGAGACATGAGGGTGGAGAGAAACAGCCTATTGTGAGTACCCTGAGATGCCTCCTGAGGCTATGATGAAGTCCTGGCCTGTACTGCCACTGAGGACCATGTCTGGGTTCATGAGCATGCAGCAGGAGGGGTCTGTGTCCTTGTCTTTGGCCCATACTACCATCAAAAGCATGTGGACATGTAGTGTGTAGTTTTTGTTACCCCACTTTAAGCTCTTGGACGACATTCCTACCAGCCCCGCCTAGTTTCCCCTTCAGATCCACAGATGAACCCAGACACAACTTGGTCAATTTCAACCTGCCTTATTGGCTCAATTGCTGGACACTTCTAATCTACCGTAGCTAGCATGCCCTTCCCAATACTCTTAGCTCAGCACCCTAAATGTGCCCTCAGCTTCAGTTGCTCAGTTACCTTTAGTCCCAGCTCAACACCCTAGTCTCCCACCTGAGAAGCAGCCTATGGTTGCTCCACCTGAGATCTCACATGGCTGGTCACCTTCTCTCCCTCTGAAGCATGGCAAAAATCTCTCTTTTTCTCCTGCCGTCCCTTAGCTTACCTCTGGGGACCCAGAAGTCCTGCCTCTTTCCTTCCACCCAGTAACTGACCCCTGGCATCTTTATTGATAGATCAAGAACCAATTGGGGAACGGGACCTTAGCATCAGAACCACCCCTACATGGACATCCCTGGTCAAGGCTGCTGCCTGAGACCATGTTGATATCCAAGGGATGTACAGAGCTGGCCCCACCCTTCACTGGCTATAACACTCGGGAGAATGGGCCCTGTTACTCAGCTGAGCAGCACAGCATAGCTGGCACTGATGGTAAAGACTTGGGTGAGCCTGACAGAGGTCATGAGCACAAGAGAGCTGGCCATGTTCCTTGTCTGCCACATGGTAGCATGAATGAGGGAGAGGTGCCCTCCCACCACCTAGGTTTTTGCTGCCTCTGGCAGGTGGGAGAGCTAGCCCCAGAGTCATAAGAACAGGAGAGGTGGCCCTGCCCTTGCCTCCTGTGACATCAAATGATTTAGCTGGGGTAGTGCTGGAGAACTGGCTCTGGTAGTCAAGTATGGGAAAGCTGTTGGGTTGACAACTACACCCAGGCCCAAGATTCGGGGGTTTGAGTTGGCCCACCCCAACATCTACTTCATCCATGAACTGTTAGACCACATGAAGGGGCTGGTCCTGTCTGCTTATTCAAAGCTGCTGGATGTAAAATGAATTATATATTCTAGCTAGCCCATATAAAAGACATACAAACCAGATATTTTTGTTTACAAACTATAGCCTAGATTGGGCACATTTTAGAGTTATTATAACTTGTATCACAGCCATATGTCCCTTGTTACTTGCTGTTTTTCCAGGCCACATGCTCCTGATTCACCTCTTCTCATGGCAGCTTCCTCCTCCCCTAGTCTCCTCTTTCTCCTCGATCATCTATACCTGCTACCCTCAGCCAGATAACTGAAAACCCACCTACCTCTATCTACTGCCCAATCACAGACGTTAGCCTTTTATCAACCAATTAACTTGGGGATCAAGGTTACATAGCCTCATTTGGATCTCATCATCAGGGGCAACCAGGTCTTGGAGGTCAGTATTTAACATTTGAATACATAGCAGCAGCACACCAACCCCAACAGCAAGATCTCCGTAACACAGGACAACAACAGGATATCCAAGAGGATTCTCCATGCTGATCCAGTATTGATGGTGTATAAAAAGTCAGAGGCCTCAAACCAGATCAACGACTCATTACAATGAATATTTGCAAGTAAAGATGTGTGGACAAAAGGGCATGCTGTGGAACTCACTGTAGCTTCCACGACAAGATGCTTTATTTTACTTTTTTTCTTTTAATTTATTTTGTGGGGTCCCACAAGGTTACAAGACAGCAGCCAGAGGACAACCTAGCCAGAGTTCAGAAAACTAGGAAGTGTGAGCTTATTCAGCAGTAAGCCCCGAGAAGACAATTACATCTGACAAATAAAAGTTACTCTTATCCTTTACTGTTATACAAGATCCTTTTCTATTCAAGTTCTACCATTCTATGAAGGAAAAAAGAAAATCAGTATTATTGCGTGTCTACCAAGTGATCCTTGGTAGTTTCTTTTATTGAATATTTATTGCGTAGCTGCAAAGTAGCTCCTAGGATAGAGAAACTGAGTCAGTGAGATAGGCTGGGCAGTCAATGATAAAGATTTGAACAGTAATGTGTGTTGAAGGTTGGTTCCTGCTGGAGGTAATAAACCCTTTGGGAGGTGAGACTTGTTGACAGGAGGAAGTTATGTCATGGGAGGAGTTCCTGTGAAGATGATTTGGGCATACATTCTGCATTATCAGAGGCCCAAAGTAACGGAGCCTAGTGACCATAGGCCATACCTTTGAAACCATGAGCTGAAAGTAAAGCTTTTCTCACTTTAAATTGACTATATTTCTGATAACAATGGAAACCTACGAGCAGTCACATAGGGACTCAGGCCAAAGCCATTCTGTGAGCCTAACTGCTGTTCACAACAAACACTTAGAAAATCAAGCATCAAGGAAAAACAAGACGGGCAGCATGGTGGCTCAATGGAAGACTTGAGTTCAGTCCCTGGGTACCACATGATAGAAGCAGAAAACCAACATCATCTGACAAATCATCTTCTAACCTCCACACACATGCTCTGGCACCCACTCCCATGCTCTGGCACCCACTCCCGCACAAAGAGTAAAAATGAGTATGATTTTGTTAACTGTCTGTCTCTGCCTCCAAAGTGCTGAGATTAAAGGCATTCACCACCATGCCCAGCCTAACAAGTGTAATTTGAGAGGGGTCAAGGCAGAGAGAGAGAGAGAGAGAGAGAGAAAGAGAGAGAGAGAGAGAGAGAGAGAGAGAGAGAGAGAGAGAGAGTACAGACGCTGGCACATACATCCCTATAATCCCAGCACTCATCAAGTGGAAGCAGTAGTGTGGTTGGGAGTTTGAGGCCATCTTTGGCTACCCAGTGAGTTCCAAGTTAACGTGAGCTACATGTGACCCTGTCTCAACAAACAAACAAACACAAACTGAAGGAAGAGGTGAGACCAGTATGGTATGAATGAGAATGGCTTCCATAAGCTCTGTTAGAGTTTCCACTGCTGTGAAGAGACTATATGACCACGGCAACTCTTAACAAAGAAAAACATTTCATTGGAGCTGGCTTACAGCTTCAGAGGCTTAATCTATTGTTGTCATTGTGGAAAGTGTGGTGCTGGAGAGACAGCTGAGAATTCCACATCTGGGCCTGCAGGCAGCAGGAAGAGAAGCAGAAACACTTGTTCTGGCTTGAGCTTATGAGACCTCAAAGCCCAACCCCAGTGACATACTACCTCCAATAAGGCCACACCTCCCAATAGTGCCAGTCCCTTGAACTTCTAACGCCATTTTTATTCAAACCACTGCATTCCACTCTTTGACCACCACAGACTTATAGCTATATTATAATACAAATTACATTTAGTCCAACTTCAGAAGTCTCCATAGTCTATAATA
>JADRCD010202504.1:47281-61618 GCA_019843815.1 Montemys delectorum | reverse complement strand
AAAAAAAAAACCATTCTGAATGAAGCAACACTGACCCCCAAAAGATAAATATGGTGCCTGTCTCTTCAATGTGGATTTTAGCTTTTAAGTCTTTAAAAGGCATACTACAACCCACATAACTACAGAGACCTGGTATAAAGTAAGTGGGAAGGGAAGTATCTCCCGGGGAAGGGGAAATAGAATATATATATATATATATATATATATATATATATATATATATGGAGAGACAAGGGGAGGGGACTGGAACAGATGGATTAGATGGGGATGACACATGAAGAGGTGGTCAAAGGAGAGAACATGGAGAAGGCCAACTAAAACGGAAAGGTCTAATATTTGAGAGGTCATATGGAAACCTACTATTGTAGAAGCTGTGTGTGTGCGCACATACACACACACACACACACACACACACACACACTCCAAGTGAAACTTCAAGTGCCAGAAACGAGTTACGTCTAGTTGGGTTGCTGGACAAAGAGGCCCTATGAAAACGCTCAGACAGCTCAGGCTATTGCCAGGGCTATTGGTGGCTCTCCACAAGTTGATGGCAAGGCCTTGTTGCTGAAGACAATACTTAAACATCTCATTCAACATTGGAGAAGCCAGGTTGGTGCCTTACTGACTGATGTGCACGGTACCGTAAGGTACTCTCCGTGTTATCAGTGAGGAGTGGTAACCACCAACCTAGCCGTAGACTAGACCCTGCAATATACAACAGTACCCTGCCAGTATGCTATGTGGCAATGACACAAGTGGCACAAACATTGTGAGAGTAAGCAACCACTATCTGATTAGATTTCAGGCCCAGTCCATGAGATGGAACCCACGCCTGACACTGG
This sequence comes from Montemys delectorum, assembly GCA_019843815.1. NCBI lineage: Eukaryota > Metazoa > Chordata > Mammalia > Rodentia > Muridae > Montemys > Montemys delectorum. The sequence goes on along the minus strand of JADRCD010202504.1, from coordinate 60,776 downwards.
GTGGCCTGACACATTTGGGTGGCCTGGAACCTATGTCTTGATTGACTATGGGCCTGGGGGGGAGAATCAAAAAGTATTGCTCTGCTGAAGGAAACAGCAACAAAACGAGTCCTGAGAACACTCTGCTACACCCGTAGATCAGTGTCTTGCCTCTCCACGATCCGAGAAACTCCCTCTTGCAGTAAGTAGATGGGAACTAATCCAGAGACCCACAACTGGACAATGTACAGAGAGTGAGAAAACTTGGAACCCTCAGTTCTAAATGGGATGCCTCTATCAAACCCCTCCCCTCATGGAAAGACTGTAAGAACCAGAGGGTATGGATGACGTCAAGGAAGCAGGGTTTTCCAGACACAACAGTACTGACACACGTGTGAACTCAGAGACTGTGGCAGCACGCACGAGACCTGCACTGGCTCGAGTTAGACAGGGTTGCATCACTTAAAGGGGAAGTAGACCAAAGCCCCCATCCCTAATCCCGAAGCTGCATCGTGTTACTAAGGAAAAATTAGTTTTTCGCAGTAGAGTCTCACTAGGTATATAAACCACACTTAAGGGTAGGCCCCGCAAACAGCAGTAGATGGCTAATAAAAATTGTTACTTTCTTGTTTTTTTTTTTTCTCATATTTCATTGCTTGGGCATTAAAGAAAAATCTAGCTATCTTCTGATTGTGTGTTTTAACATCTACTCTTGTGTTTCTATGGGTATGCATGCATGTGTTGTGTGTTTATGTGTATTTCTTGTTCTCTTTTTTTTCTGTTTTCTAAAGAGAGAGAGATTAAGATGGTAAGGTAAGGAGTTGGACGGGTAGGGAAATGGGGGCCATCTGGGAGGAGATGGGGTAGGAGAAACAGCAATCAGAATATATTTATGAATTTTCAATTAAAAAAGGAAAAAGTTTTATTTTATTTTATTTTATTTTATTTTTTGCTCCTCTTTCCATTTCACTTAGATCCCTGTTTCTTATATCTCCCTTGTAGCAAAATGTGTGATAGAGTCCCACGCCAGTGTCTCTGATAGATTCTTGCTGTCTTGTCAGCTTTATTTCTGAAGTTCCCACACTTTTCTGAATGGGATATCTACCTTGTGAAGCAGTCCAGGAAGCTTTTAGGCCTAATTGATTTTTAGTTTATGACCTTTGGAGTTCTGTCACCTTTTGTTAGCTTTTCTCCCCTGTATTTTCACCAGGCACCCACTTGTGCCATTAACCCATCTGGCTCTGTGATATCATCACTACAGTTCCGACCTCTTAATATCTGAGTCTGCTGCAGCTGAAGACAGATTCTCGGGGCTGTTAGTCCTCGGTGTAAAGAGTGAACACAAGTCACCTTCTCTTTTCTTTTTTGTTTTTTTAATTCCTGGGATGTTAAAAACCAGTTTTTGGTTGAGAGGCAGAGGCAGGCAGATTTTTGAGTTTGAGGCCAGCCTGGTCTACAGAGTGAGTTCCAGGACAGCCAGGGCTATACAGAGAAACCCTGTCTCGAAAAAACCAAAAACCAAAAACCAAAACCAAAACAAAAACAAAAAACAAAACAACAACAAAAAAAAACCCAACCAGTTTTCGAGAGTTTAGGATAAAAAAAAAAAAAAAACCCTCAATTGTGAGATGCTCTACATATTAATCCGGGCTCACTATTTGTTCAATAAACACATGAACACACCCATTCTCTAATACAGAATAGCTGAGATTTCTGTGCTTTGTGTTTTTTTGTATTTCTATCATGTTTCAGGCTGTGGCATTCTTACGCCACCAGTCTCATTCCATTCCTTCTGTCTGATGTGGGAATGGTCAGTTTCACCGATAATCCTGCTGGAGCAGACAGAAAGCAAGATCTGAAACCAAGGCACTTCAGTTATATTTCTTCTCAATACCTAACACTTAATCTCATCCACCATTCCAGTCTATACTAGCTCATGTCCAGGAGACAAAAAGGTACTGTCTTCCCTTATCAGCCATTGTGACAACCTTCTTTTTCCCTAAGGAGTGTGTCTTCAATAAATTATCATTAAATTATTAGTAGTATTATTACAGTGCTGGAGTGTGAATCTAGAGCCTTTGCACATCCTAGGCAAGTAGTTGGATCAGAGAGGATCATGCTTTAGAAATGATGCTGTGGGCTGTGGATATGGCTCAATGCAGATTTTGCCATACAAGGCTGAAGTGTTAAGTTTGGATTCCCAGCACTTACATAAAAAAAGTTTACTGTGGTAGCTTATGCCTGTAACTCCAGTATTGTGGGAGATGGTCCTTGGATTAGCCTCACCTCATGATCAAATTCCAAGTCCAATGAGACGCCATGTTTCAAAAAATAAAGTGGGGAATGAGTAAAGAAGACACTCAACATTGATCTTTTGTCTCTACATTTGTAAACATGTGCACACATTTGGCTGTACACACATGTACACAGAAACACCGTCACTCCACAAAAAACTTTGAAAGCTAGAGAAAATGAGAGATGTTTCACAGTGAACATTGGCTGAGAATAAGTAGAAGACCATGCACATGGAAAACAGGAACTCCCACGAACTCCCAGTTCAAAAGGTAAACTGAGGCAATTGTGAAGAGTTGTTAGAACTCAACATGAAGTTTTCCTCTGACCAGTCTTAGGACAGTTTTCCAGTGGTCTGTGTTTCCAGTGGATGTACATTTAGCTCTGTATTAAAAATGTGGTTGGATCAGACAAATTCAAACTGAGGAACACTGCATTATATACTGTAAAAGAATTTTAATCCAGTAACATGGCTGCTCTGGCAAGAAACCACATATCTTTAACTCCTCAGGATGGAATTCAGACACATCCTTAGCACACACCTTTAATCCCAAAGAATGAAGGTTAAGTTAGCTTTTAGAAGGAAGCTCCATGTTTCAAAGTGATATCTAATCGAGAGGCAGACAAAATGACGAATTAGAGAAAACTTTTGACAGAATAAGATATGCTAAACTCTCAGGAGAACAGAGAAGAAAGAGAGGCTACTTAAGAGAGAGCAGCACAGATGGAGAGAAAGAGGAGGCAGTTTTGCCAGGAGAGTTTTTAGACATAAGTTGCAGAGAGAGAACAAGCTAGACACAGGTGAAGACAGAATGAGCCAGAGAATGAGAAGGAAAGAGAAGATTAGAACATATTTCCAGGGTTAGACATGATGTGCAGTGGAGGTCTTGCCTGCATGTCCGTGGGTCATGAAGGGAAGTGTCTAGGGCCAGGGAAAGCCTCAGGCTACAGGTTAGGTGGCCAGGGCCTCCTTAGGAGTCACATGGTCCTACTATTTTCTTAGTGATGTCTACTAAAGGCTTAACTTGAATCTGTTTCCTTCAGCTACTAACAATTCATCAAAAGCAAAGAGGCTTATTTAAATGTAATTAAATCTGTATTTTCCTGCCTTCATCCTCTCTTGGGATTACTCTAGTCTCATGCAGGAGCGGCAAATACTTATCTTTACAAAAAGGTTAACTACCTCTGCCTACCTGCCTTAACTTCTAGGTTAGTTATATGGTAACTAATAACTATGCTAAAATCATATTTCAGGGACTCCATGCCCAGCATCCCACCAATCATCAATAATTACAAGCACCATATGTTAAATACCTGTGGTCACACATGGTCCACATGGGCCTCTTTCCTACCACATAGAGATTATTGACATCTTTGATCTTGTCTTATAAAGGTCTATCAGGAAGTAGCCAATATTTATGCTCTTTGTGAGGCACCTCCGAGCCATGGCCTCCTTTCTCTGTTTATGCTGCCACCTCAAATTAAGAGTAAAACTTGTGATGGAGGTGGCTGATGCTTCAGGTCACCAGGTTAAGTAGTGAGGGAGGATTTATTTTCTCCCCTTTAGCTATACTTTGTTACAGTTGTTGCCATCTGGCCTCGCTTTGTTGTGACTGCCTGCTGAATACCCATCTGTATCCAGCTCACAAGATCGTTAAGCAGGTTTGATATGCACCTGTGGTAGGTGAGAGATGCACCATCCCCCTATGATTAGTTATTAGGGATAGAAGATCTAGATTACTATGTATTCTTCTGTGGGGGAGGAGGTCGTGTTTTCAAGGCAGTATTTCGATGTATAGCCTGGCTGTCCTGGAACCAGCTCTATAGATCAGGCTGGCCTCCCACTCACAGAGATCCACCTGCCTCTGCCTCTCGCATGCTGGGATTACAGGTGTGACACGACTGCCTGGCTCCACACTCCTTCATTACGGACAATGACTGGCTTTCTTCTGACCCTCTTGAGTCATTTTTGCCTCCTCTTAGTTTTAGGGCTAAGCAATTCTTTTTCTCACCTTTCACCTGGCTTTCAAGGTGTCAGAGAACTTTTGTCTACAACTGTTGTTAATATGTCAACTCCCCGTCTCTACTCTGCCCCAGGTGTGGATAACCAGGCTGTCTGAACAGGAGCCTTCTCTTTAACGGCTGGCTTTCTACTCTGCCTCTTCTTGCCAGCCTGGCCATCAAATAGCAGCTAGAAGATTCTTCAAAATCTGAGAGCACAAAGTGTCCTGATTCCAAAACTCTCCTGGGACCTTACTCTCCTTAGAGTAACATCCCATCTTCTCACCTTTACCCTTGTATCATATATGAAGAGGTCACAACGGTCTCTTGCCTTGTTTCCTTCTCCCCATTCTTTTTGGCACTATCCATTCTGTGTTCCCAGCTTGGTCTTACTTCCAGGTCTTTGAATGAGTCAGTCCATGTGTCTGGATCTGGATTATCACTATCCGGCTCCCTACAGAGCAAGGGGTTCATCTCATAAGTAACGGTCCCTTAGAATGACTGTTGATGTTTGCTAAAGTACTGCCTCCATCTAGAGCCAGGCAGGTTGCGCCTGGCTGGTACTTGGATGCGAGACACAGTTTAGGATCATTCTAGCTAACGTTCCCTACATACTTTGCTAGTTACTGTTCTACTCCATTGTGTGTTTTTTTTCTTTAGAACATATTATTTATTCTAAAGGGAATTTTACTTATTAGAATGATGGTTAGTTTTGATTTGGGGCTTGATACAATGTAGATAAAGCTAGGAAGAGAGTCTCAGTGAGGAGTTCTCTAGATTAGGCTGACTCATGGGCAAGCATGTGAGGAAGTTTCTTTCTTAAAGTTTCAATTTTATTTTGAGAAGTTCATACATGTTCTGCATTTACATCCTCTCCATCCCTCCCTTTCTTCTGTTCAAATCCCTCTTTGTCCTCCCACTGAAATCCATCACCTTCTTTATATTTTTTTATTTTTTATTTTTATTTTTTTTTAGTTACACTGGGTTAATTGAGGTGGGGAGGCCCGTCCCGAATGTGGGCGGTGCTATTTCATGGGCTTGGCCCTGAGCTAAATGAAAAGGAGAGGGGATCTGAGCACAAGTGGCCGGCCGATTGATTCATTAATTCTTGGCCTCTGGTTGACTGCATGTAATGCAGCCGCTGCTTCCGGTTCCTGTTGTCTTGACTTTCACACCGTTGCAGCCTGGCATTGTGAATCAGAGAAGCCTTTTCGCCCTTAAATTGCTTTTGTCAAGATATTTTATAAAAGCGACAGGAAATGAAACTAAGGCAATTAGTCTCCCGTCTGTTAAGTATCACTTTCTAGAGTGTACATTCCTAATCGGTGGTATTGTTCCCCGATGATTTTTGAAATGAGTTTATTGCTGGAGGGCATACTGCGGTAAACTCAGAATTGAAGGAAAGGGGCATGAAAAGTTAAGTTATTTGAAGACTGCGCTGTGAAGCTCTCTGTAGTATGCATGGAAAGCACGCCTCTTCCTCACCCCTCACCAGTTAAGACTGACTTCCTAGAAACACTCCGATGTCTGAGATTGGCGTGGGCAGCCAGAGAGCCCTCGTTTCCTCAGAATATATTGCCTCTCCTTGGCTTCTCAAAAACTCTCTAGGGTCCACAGATTCTGTCCATGGAACAACTAGACTAAGGAAACATTTGTATTTTTGTTTCTGTTGTTGTTGTTTGTTTGCTTGTTTGTTTTGGAAGGAGCTGAAGGAAGAATAAAGGTAAAAGAAGGGCAGAAAAGAGATAAAAATGAAATATTTCAAATTCTGTGGAGCTCTTGAGTAAAACCAGTCATGGCTCCATCACAGCGGTGGTTGTCACAAAGTGGTGGCTAAAAATCCCAGAGGGACTGGACTTTAGACTTTAGACATACATTGTACTAATCAAGGGAGCAGAATGAAGTTTTCCTAGATTAGCACGGTTCCTATACATTGGAGTAGTACTTGTGGCCGTTATGAGCTATGCCCTGCCCCCAACCATTCAGGTCTCATGATCCCTAGTCATTGGCTGTTTAGGGAGGACTCGAAGGTGTGAACAGAATGTGTGACTGTGGGTCTGTGTGTGGTGGTTTGAAAGACAACAGCTCTCCGAGGGTCATATATTTGAATAGTTTCACCGTAGTTGGTGGAACTGTTTGGGAAGAATTAGGGGCTATGGACTTGATGAAGGACATGTGCCACTAGGTGTGGACCTCTAGGTTTCAAAAGCCCACATCCTCCCCAGGTATCTTGTGTGCACTCTCTCTATCGCTCTCTCTTTCTCTCCACCTCTTTTCTTTTCTCCATCTCTTTGTCTCAAGCTTGTGTTTGAGGATTAGGCCCTCAGCTAGTGCTCCAGCACCATGCCTGCTCATTCTCGGCCATCTTCCTGGTCCTGATGTTCCTGAGCTTATCTTCTGAAACTGCAAGCCCCAATAAACCCTTTGTTTCATAAGTTGCCTTGGTCACAGTGTCTCACAGCAATAGAAAGGTAACGAAGACACTGGGCTTTGAGGTTCCAAAGGACTCCAGCCATTTCCAGTTAGCTCTCTCTGCTTCCTGTTGTATTGAGATGAGAGCTCTCAACTGCTGCCCCATCTGCCAGCCACCTGCTGTGTTTGCTCCGCCATCATGGACTCTAATCCTCTAGAATGCCATGGTATTTTAACACAGAAAAAGAAAAGTAGCTATGACAGTATGTACTGTTTATAAGAAATGGCAAAATGGTGTATTCCCCATTTAAGAAATTTCTTTAGCCTGCCTGTGTGAATTTTATTTAGTTCACTAATTTTGAGACTCCAGAATATATTTAATTTCCTGGTTGTGTTATTTTGAGATCATGCACACAATTTGCAAGTGTGTGTTTCATTTATATCAGCAAGCAATTTACCCACTAGAGGAGTATGACTTGGTTCAGCTGAAGGCGAGTCCCTGACCTTCATAAATATATCGAAGCAGCTCAGACATTTTCTAATGCATCTATATTTTGGCCTAGTCACATTAGAAGCTGTAGACAATGTCATATAATGTATACTGTATTCACAAAAAGCCTGTTTTCAGATACATTTTGGCTACATTATTAATTTCTTGTGAGAATGATATGATGCCTTTTCTTATTTTAAAGATTTTCTTCAAACTAATTAGTTAGCATGACTACAGTTGTGCAGCTTTTATGGAAATTAAAAACTGTGCAGAGTGAGAGCGTTCCTGGCACATTTTGAACGGTGCAACTTTAGCTTTCAGGCCAATTACATCCCGCTCTTACAGGAAGAAAATACATTAAAAACATAAAGAGGCCCTAGGAAAACACAAGACCAGCAATTGAGTAGGTCGATCTACTTTTCCATGCCTCTTTCAGGGAGTCTGTTAGGGCTTCCCATTCTAGCCCATTTTCTCTTCACTCACAAGAGCTACTTCCTAAGGCAAACATTTCCTGATACCATTCTGTGAAAAACTTCTGTTCCAGTTATTTATTTACTTCAGTCCGAATTCTGGAGTGTGGTGGTCAAAGACCTTCATGAGCTGGTTGCTACAATTCTCTCCTGCTTTCTTCAAGCACGAGTTTCAGCCTTTTATAAGCCACTGAAGTACTTGTCATCTCCTACATCTGTCATGCCCCTCCCTGTCCCGGAAACTTTTTTGAGTATGCTATACCACTGCTATTTGTGTGGCTCCTTCCTCCTTCTGGGGGAGTATTACCTGGCAGATCTGAACTGACTGCAGCTTGCCAGATCAGCTTCCTCATCTGTATATGGGAACAGGAATGAGGGCCGAACAAAAGACAGATCATGCATATAACTGGACAACATGGTTTTGGGGTTGGCATGTTGAACAGAAAGAAACACCGGACTTGGGAGTTAGATGATCCTGAGTTCAACTCTGAGTATTTTGTGAGCCTGTGACCTAGGCAAGTTCACGTATCTCTCTGAAACTGGGTCTTGCATTAGGAGAGACAAGGCTATACTACCTTCCATGGCGTAACTCAATATTACTTGTGTTGTCCCTTAACTAGAACTTCAATAATGCACCTGACTGTGCTGCAACTTTAGTAAGGTCAATAGTTCACACCAACAACCGAAGTGCAGTGACTTTGACCTAGCACGTTCGTGTATTTAAGTACACAGAATAAAGAATATTAAAACTCATATTAAAAACTTGCTGTGATTTCCCCAGTGCAAATGTTAAAGTAGGATACATTCCTCAGTGACTAATCAGACAGCTCAGCTTCCAAGCAAAGGACATTACCATAGCAGATCATTCTTTGCTCCTTTCAATTATGGATTATACAGCATATTGCTTCAGGGACTTCATTGGAAAATTTGTATAATAAAGTTAGTAAGTAACCTTGGCCATTAGGATTTTTCTATATTTAGAGTAACATTTCTACATTTGGTTATTTTATTTTTATAATACTGTGAAAAGTATTGTTTTTAAAAAAGGAAAAAGCATATAAAATGCACATGTTGTTTTCTTTATGGTTTCAATATGAAACACCCTTCCCTCGGGTTAGCGTTTTAGAGGCTTGGTCCTCAGGTGTTGGTACTATTTGAGGAGGCTGTGGAAGTGTTGGGAGGCAGGGCTGGAGGAAGTGTGTCACAGGAGGACTTTGAAATTTATACTGGGTATTCAGTCTTTTAAATATCTGCTTGTTGTCTGAAAGGATGCGATGAAGCAACTCTGATATACAGCCCCGTTCTGTTCCTACGGTGTACTATCCAAGCTCAGGGGACCAAGCACCTACACCAGGCTGAACCACTTGAACATGTGAGCCCATGAAATAATGCCTCCTCCCGAGGTCTTCCAGATATTTTAATCCAGACAATTAAAAAAGTAAAACTGATGCAGAAACTGGGGAACGGGAATTGAAAATAATATTTACATGCAAAGTAGGTAGATGTAAACAATGGCAAAGTGAAGGAAACCAGTTTGGGCAACTATGGTGATTTGAATGAAAATTGTCTCGATAAGATTACATATTTGAATGCTTGGTCCCCAGTTAGTAGAAATGTTTGGGAAGAAGTAGGAGGTATGGCCTTGTTGGAGGAGCTATATCACGGGGGGGGGGGGGGGGGGGGGGTAAGGTTTGAGGTTTCAAAGGCCCATGCCATTTCTAGTTAGCTTTCTCTCTCTCTCTCTGTCTCTCTCTCCCTCTATTTGTCTTTCTCTCTCTCTCTGTCATGTACTTGTGGAACAAGATGTGAGCTCTTAGCTACTGCTCCAGCACCAGCCATGTCTGCCTGCCTGCTGCCATGCTCCCTGTCATAATGGACAGAGACTTTAATCCTCTGGATCCTAAGCCACATTAACACCTTGGTCATAATATCTCTTCACAGCAACAGAAAGGCCATTAAGACAGACAGAAGAATGGGGAGGAATGACATCTAAAATGTTGTAGGACTTTGAGTTTGGTTTGCGTAGGTCAAACACGGTTTTTGCTTTTCAGAAAAGAATGCTTCTTTGCTAACGTGAGTAAACGTAACCATTGTGTAAGTTTTGCAGACTTGGACTTTCTTATATAATCTCATGGAGTGAGGGTTAACATGTATACTCACTGGTGTCCACTGGTCACTGCTGGGACATAGCTAAAATGCTGGTGCTATGAGTTCATACCCAGATTTTCGTTACAATTGTATTTCAAAGTACTCTGTTTTTGTGGTTACAGCTCTTACTGTGAAATGCTCTCTGATTTCATGATACACCCCAATGTGGTTTTTTTCGTACTTCAGAACAGGGCTGTGTGCTTACTATAAAGTGAACCATTCTTTAGCCCATCCTAGAGGCGGTGACAACCATTCTGGGGAAGTTCATGGAGTAACAGTTGCACTAACATCATCTCCAACATGTGTGTATTCCTTGGTTTAATGCCTACTCTGGCCCTAAGTCTTGGACCACCACGAGGCCTTCTTTTATACCATGGAGTGTTCTCTGTGCCTACAATTGCTCAAAATATCATTTGTCCTTACTCAGTTCTGCTTTCCTCATTTTCCTTTCTCTCATAGTTCACTATCTTGCTAAATTTCAGTTTCCTTCATCAATACCATATTTATTAATCCTTATCTCTTCAGGCATTTTTTTGGTATGGCTACATTATAGCTAAACATAGGGGAATGTAATAAGGATGGCACCTGGCGTTGGTATGTTTCTCTCTTCGTGCTTTAGTAAGTCAAGTTTGTGTCTATTTGAATTTCTCTATTGTAGAGTATGAAGTCTTTAAGGGAAAAATAAGATTGTCTAATTCCTTTTGTGCGTGCGCATCTCTCCCTCCTTTCTAAATAGTGAGAATAATTTTGGACCTGTGGTATATGTTAGCACAGAAACTCCACAGCCGATGCCCAAGAGCTACTCAGAAGTAGCATGCGCATCTTTCCACATTAAAGTGGATTTGGTGGCCAAATGTTACTGCATTGCTTCTGGCCAAGGCTGGGGTGAATTCAGTCCAGAATATCATTGAAACCAAAAATAAAATCAACCTCTTTTTCACATACTTAAATTGGACCATCAGCTTACAAGATCAGGGGTAAGAACTATAGTCAGAAGAGCAGAAGTAAAAAAAAAACAAAAAAACAAAAAAAAAACAAAAAAAAACCCCATAAGTTTAACTGAGCCACTGGCAACTTCTTTGGACCTTAACACAAAGAAGAAAGCTAAGAGAGATTTGGAGAAGCCAACAGAAAGCATGCCTGATAACATTGTCTTCCTAAGTTTGAAATGTGTGAGAAAGTAGCAATATTTATAAACCACGAGGCCATTTGCAACTTCTAACAAATTAGCCACAACTGGGAAAGTAAAAATTCCCGACCAATCTTCTGGACCATTCAAAATGCACCCAAGCATTTCCAGCCCACTTTGGGAAAACATACTAAAGTATTCAGAGCCAAGGAGTCATAACAAATAAAATAGCAGCAATGAATGAGAAGAGAAGGTGACAGAAAGGCAGAGGGCCAGGACTTGTGAGGGAATGTGGGGACAGAGATTTGTGCTCAGGCCCTGAAGCTGGTGCCTGATATACTGAGAATTTGATCAGCTACTTTCATTAACATAGAAATATGTGGCCTGGATAGGAACTCTCAATCATTATATGACAGCTTATTTGATCTCTCTAAGTAGATCAAGATATGTACATTTTTATTAAGATCTGTAAGCTCATATTCATCTTTATCCCATAACATTTTAATTTCAAACCTATGAAGTCAGGTTTATCTGTTTAAATAGGTGAAGCTACAGAAACCTGAAGGATAATAGCCTTCTTATATGTTTGGGGAAAACGGTGGAACCCATTTATTCAACAACTGAAAACATTAGCCCCAGTGCTTATGAATTCAGATAGTGTGTGTGTGTGTGTCTGTGTGTGTGTGTGAGTGTGTAGCTGTAGGTATGTGTCATACAACTCTTCTGTAAAATTTGGATTTATGAGGTGAGCAGGCTTTGGGATCAACTGAGGAGAACATATCATTGTGGGTACTTTATTAGGCTTCACAGCGAGACTAAGAAAAACAGTGGCAAGTTAAGGCAGAAAGGAGAAGCCCACACTACAGGAACAAGAGGACATGTCTGATCCTCTCAACACCCATAGTCTGGGCTGCCTGGAGGTGGGAAAGGAAATGTACAAGCACCCTTGACAGCCAGCAGCTGTCAAGGTCCATATTGGGGAGAAGCCAGGAGGAACAGAGCACACAGAAGAAACAAACTGGAGGAGGCTAGAAAGTAGCCTGGGATAACAGCTAGGTTTTCAAGTGCCCATTTCATCCCAAAGCTTGTATCTCAAATGCAATGACTGTCTTATCCTGTATAATGACCAAGAAGTCAGGTGGGCATAGTGACTATCACTGTAGGATTAACAATGTAGCAAGCTACGACTTGTTAAAGCCTGAGGCGGCTTCCTACCACAATGAAGACTCACTGCATACCCCTCAAGCACCTTTTACTCCATACAAAAGAGAAAACACATTACTTACCTCTGCAAACAGGGCTGGAAAGGGAACAAGAGGACCAGAGTGGGTTTAGGGTGATGCTGTGTGTCAGCAGTGTTTCTGCTGTCCTAACTGTATGGTACCAGAACAAGTGGGAAGGCAGGAGGCATTCATTCTGAAGAGAGGAAAGGTCTGGGAGAGCTGGGATACACAGGGGTTCAGTGCCTACGAAACTATTGAAATTGGAAAAAATAGTGACTTGGGGAATTGGAGAACAGAGGTTGCCATTTCCATCAAAGAGCCTGACTGTAAATATGGTACTGGGGAGGCTGGACCAGAGCCTTTCTCATTGGCTGTGAGAAAGATTGGAAGTGTTGCTTTGCCAGGCAGGTGCAAGACAAGTGGCTACATTAGGGTAGCTTATTGGCCAAGTCATAACATTTGAGGCTAGGATTTTGGAGGATAATAAATTTAATAACTTCAGTCTATATTATTTCTATTTTTAGGCAATATTCCATCCCCTTTGTTATTTCCTGTCCTTTATGGGCCATGCATGCAACTGGAGAGCCATGTTTAGAAATGAGCCAAGACAACGAAGAGAAAGAGCCTTAACCTCTTCCTGTGTCAGAGATGAGTGTTATCCTCTGAAAGCATTATGTTTCTCAACTTAAAAAAGCTTTACTTTTATAAAATTGAAATGTAAAAAAAAAAAAAAGAATTCCTTACGAAATTGCCTAAGGCAATTTGAGATTTAGGCTCCAGACAACAAAAAAGGAAACTTCATATTATTTCTCCTTAACTGAATCAACTAGAGTCCAGGGAAAAGATGATTAGGAGACCTCCATGTAACAAGATGCTATAATCAGCAAAAATGTCCATAGTTCTGCAGACTCTCAGCTCAAGTGCCCACACGCTCCCTAACAAAACCATCTAATTACTTAAAATGCCGAGTACCTTTTAAAAACAGCAAATCTCACCACTGAAGAACGTGCCAGAGGTTGGGCGCTGCATGGCCCAAAACAGCCAGTGAGAGAGTTCTGTGAGCCCTCTCAGAACTCTCAGGAGGTTTTGATTATTTCCAAAAGATACATTCATTATTATAGAAATGTGAAGAAATGAGGGACTTCAGTTAATTCAGATAAATATTGAACCGATTATGAAATGAAATCCATTTAACAACAGACCCAATACTATAGAACATAACAATTTAACAAGAAAATATCATTTTTTAACATGAAGGGGAGAAGAGAATGCTTCATATTGTCCTCTTTTTTTACTTAATCTTTGTGTGTGTGTGTGTGTGTGTGTGTGTGTGTGTGTGTGTGTGTGTGTG
>JADRCD010202504.1:30896-47271 GCA_019843815.1 Montemys delectorum | reverse complement strand
GTGTGTGTGTGTGTGTGTGTGTGTGTGTGTGTGTGTGTGTGTGTGTGATGTTGGAGATCATAACTTACTGTTGCCTATGAGCAAAGAAGAAAAGGGACACCTGGTGTCAAGAGCGGATTCTGGGTGTTCTGACCAGGGAGGGTGCCTGGAGCTGTAAAACTGAAGAGGAAGAGGTGGCTTTGGATCTCTCCACATGAGGGAAGAGGTGGAGCTCCCAGGGCTGTGGAGCCAGTGAAGGAGGACATAGCCAAGGAGGAGGGAGGAGGGAAGAGGGAGGAAGAAGGAAAGAGGAAGGAAGAGGGAGGAGGGAGGAGGGAGCTGACACAGGACTTAAGCTGATGTTGATTGGCATTCTCTATATGGTTGGAAACAAAAGTGTTTTCTATACATACAAGTTGTTAACACATGTATCCTAATCCATTTGTTGCTGGTATGCATTAATTGGTATATAGAGCCTCACACCAGTCTGGAAGAAGAGATGCGTGGACACTGAGGGTGAACTGGCCTGACCTCACCTTATGTGGTAGAAAACCTGGATTTCTGGCTTTGAGACCCTGGGCAGCTATGTTCTGAAGTGGGCATTGTGTAATTTGTGTGAAACTTGTGATCAAGTGAGCCAGATCAGGGTGTCTGAAAAGTACCTTTACATTCTAAGATAGTTATTTTGGAAGCCTTAGAACCAAGTCACGCTTGGCTGGAAGAGTGTTTTTAAGGAGACAGACTTGGATTCAAGTCTCCTCTGTAACACTTTTTAGAAAATAGAGCCAAGAATGTACTGGAGAGAATCCCTCATTTTCTGTTTTCTACTTTAAGGTAGGAACATCTCATAAGTTATGGGGGGGACATGAGATGTTTGTGGACATTTAACATGGTTCCTTGTTCATGGAAAGTTCATAGCAAATGGAAAATATAAAAATTATTACCACAAAACTAAAAATTAAGTTGTTTAAATCCTAATAACCTTTTTTTTGTTTGTTTTTAAAAAAAAAGAAAAAAAAAAGACCAAAGTTAACCGAACTACCCACCTCAGGCACTTCAGCTGAACAAGTGTGTGTTGATGTGTGAAATTCTGCTTGAGTGCCTATTTACTTCACAAACATATTTTGTTACCTTTTTAAAGATGGTAATATATTTACACAGATTTATTAATTTTCTATCTCGTTGAAACTTAAAAATGTGAGTCCAGCTTCAGAGGAGGAATAACACAAAACTTAGAACATTATATATCCTGTAGTCTGTGTGCGTTGGTAGATTTATTCTCTCACATTTGGACATGGGTAAGTATGTCCATGTGCATCTGTTTTAATGTCTTTATCGAGTTTATGTGGCTTCTGTGTGATGTCTGTCTTAAGATTACAGACTGACAAGAACTTTGGAAAATACTACTTAGAGAGATGGCAAAAAAAAGAAAATAGTACATGGAGGGATGGCCCTAGGGCAAAGACCAGGCAGTCTGCTGAGTCTCCCTGGGGTTCTGCAGCTGAGCCCTCAGCATCTGCGTCAGTCCTTTAGAAATTCTGAAGTGGATCAGGCTTGTTTCCGGGGCCTCTACCTCCCTTCTTTGTTTTCCTCCTACCTAAAGTATTACATAACATGGTTATTTTGCTTGAGATATTATTTAATAAGTAAAAAAAAAACTCTGAAAAAGATTTATGATACAACACATTCTGAGGATGTTTTTTTAAATCGTGTAATTCTGAAATAACTGTAGACTGACAAGAACTTTGGAAAACACCACAGTGGGGTCCCCCATGCCCTTTGCTCAGCTTCCTCTGACGGCATAACCTTACATAACTAAATTAATATCAAACTACAGATTAACTTTGGTGTCTTATGACTCATGGATATGGGTAGAGCACTGAAGGGTAAAAGGCCAGGTCTTCTGAGCCCAGATCAGCTTCAGTGTATCGCTGAATGTCAATTCGGGGTTAAGACAATGCTCTGGCCACTCTGTCCCTTCAGAGCAAGGCTGAAGCTGCAGTTACAATTTATCTTATTGCTTGTTAAAGTATCTGGCATTCACTTGGGGTTTGGGTTAACGCATGGCCAACAGTTCACATCTATAGGGAGCTTTGCTGTTTTCAAGGCCCAATTATTTGTGCCATCCCTGCTGAGCATGATCATCATCCAGGGGAAAAAGCATGAATCCAAATCACTCAAATCTTGACATTTATTAGTGTGAGGCTTGTGACAAGGCACAAAATGTCCTTGGGTCTTGCTGAATTGTTTCTACATGATCGTCATTGTGAAGATTTCATTTTTTTTCCCTAGCAAATCCTGAATACAATGACCATGGGAAGTAGACAGGATAGAATATTTGATTGCCACTTTGACAAATGAAGGCTCAAAGACGGCAAATAAATTGCTGAGAATCATGGAACCAGGACATAACCACTGTACATGGTAGGATGGTGTCTTCCTTGATATCACATTACATTTCCAAAGTACCAGAGGTCAGGCTCAACACAAAACAACTCAACACAACACTGCACAACACCACACCACACTATACCACAACACAACATACTACAACACAATATAGCACAACATAACACAACACAACAGCCAAACAAGGCACACAAGGCAAACCCAGCAAATAGAGCAAATGATCCACAGCCCAAGGCAGCAATGGAGGGTGAGGAGCCTAGCCTGATGGGTGGCTGCTGATGTCCTTTGCTGATATCCTTCGCTGTGTGCACAGAAACTTAGATGGAGTTGAGTGATGGGCTACAATAAAGCTGGACTGAGCTTATTATGGATTATTGTTTTGGGGTTTCTGCAAAAGATCCTCAAGTTGTCCAGATAGTACAGTAGTCTAGAATCCCACTGCTCAGCTCTGTGTTACCATGTTGCTCTCACCCCAGTGGAAAGCATGGAATGTTGAGAATTTGGAAAGTGCAACTACGTAACTATTTATACTGTTTCCTTTGTTGTTGTGGTTGTTTGCTTTTTATTTTGTTTTGTTTTGTTTTTTTTGAACCTAAAGTGAACTTAAATGTAAAAGGATGGAGGGCTCTGGTCTTATCATCATCCTTATCACTTTCAAAGTTTTGGTCATGAAAATAATTTATTGCAGGGTAGTAGTAATACATGCCTATAATTCCAGCATTTGGGAGACAGAGGCAGGTAAAACTCTGTGAGTTCAAGGCCAGCCTTATATATAGAGTGAGTTCTAGGACAACCAAGGCTACACAAAGAAGCTCTTTCTAAAAAAAAAAAATTAAGAAATTAATTTAACATGGAGAATTCTTATAGCCTGGAACATTTTTGGTATCACATCAGTCAAAATTCCTTCTTACCCTACTCTGAACACTTTTAATACATCTTAAGTTCTTCCTACTAGATCACTTATGGTAGACGAATTCCTTTGGGGCTCTCAATCTATGTACTTCCTTGAGATTGAATAGGAAATGTTAAAATTGATTATTAATTTCAAAGAGCTTTTGCTACAAATGTCAAAAGCTCAGGTATAGCTCGTGTGTGTGTGTGTGTGTGTGTGTGTGTGTGTGTGTGTGTGTATCCCTGATACCTTAAGTACTACTAGTTATAATTAGAAAGATCCAGTCTTTTACTACGATTTGTAGTTTGAGTTTTTCTTACTTTAGATAAAAGTATGAGTGTCACAGTTAAGGTTGAGATATAGAAAATTAGGAGCAGAACAATCCCAGGATTCCCAGTCATTTCTCTAGCTTTGAAATTGTCTCAATCTTTAACTATTTAGTTGTAACGTGGTCAGAGGAAAAAAGGAGAAAAAAATCATCAAAGTATAGTAAATGCTATCAGCATTAAGAGATTTAAGGTGGACTGTGACCCCGAGAAATTCAATAGAACATCTTAGTATAAACCCCATGTTGTAGAATTTGAGAGACAGAAGACTATAAACATGTTTGTGTTCTAAATTTGGTGATACTTACAACCCACCTCCTCCCGCAATCCTAATGTATTGAGGAGGCTCAGAAACTTTCATTCTGACCTGGGCTTGGATTATTTCATTGCTCTAACAAGCATAGATGTTCTCTTAACTCAGAGAGACAATTTAATGAGGTATAACGTATAACAACACTTTCCCTTAAATTTTAAATAAGATTAAGGAAACCCCATGGCTTAATATACAAAGGAAATTTGCTATTATAGTAAAAGTAAAATAACTTATTATTTTCTCGAGTCCCTATGTTTAACATTTCTTTATGCTTTCCCTTGCTTTTCTTTCAAGGAACAGTGCAAAAACCTGGCAAAAGAGTTACATGGCTACATCTCTGTGTGGATGTTCATCCCAGGCAGCGCATCGCAGGATGGCACCGTGCTGCAACCACATAGAAATGAACAAATATTAAGACCTCTCTGGGGTAGAGCAACGGGCATAGTCCTTGCACAGAACTTACAGACTCCCTTTAAGTATTAAAATACTGCTTTGCTTACCAGTGATTAAAGTTGAAAAGTTGGCTGTAATAAAGCATAGGCTTAAAAACTATGTTAGTTTTGCTTAACTTTTGACTATGACAAAGATATTCCAGTACAAATATCAGAAATATCCTAAGAAGAATGATTCTAAAGTGAGCTTGCAATTTTTATCAGAGCATGCATTTTAGCTTAAAAGCATGAATGTAAGGAATGAACATTTGCACTTGAGACTGTTTCACAAAGCACTAAGGCACATAAAATTAGACGCTGAGCATACTCACAATATTTTCCAATAATGAAGATGCAGAAGAAAAACGGACCGGATGTCATTTCCTTCTTTCTGAGCAACTGATTAATGAAAGATAAAACGTGCTCTTGGATGAGATGAGTCGCGCACAGCTCACAGTGGTTGTGCTATTTCTGTCTGCAGTCTTAGCAGCTATAAGGCAGACCTCTCTCTCTCTCTCTCTCTCTCTCTCTCTCTCTCTCTCTCTCTCTCTCTCTCTCTCTCTCTGTGTGTGTGTGTGTGTGTGTGTGCGCGCGCGTGTGCGAGTGTGCGTCCCTCCCTCATTCCCTCCCTTCCTTTATCCCTCTGCCCCTCCCTTTTTCCTCTCTTGAGTCCCTTTTCTGAAAGTCTTACTATCTATCTTTCTATACACACACACACACACACACACACACACACACACACACACACACACCCCACATCTGGGAGGGGGAGATGAGTGTCAAGGAAGTTTCTGAGAGCACATAGGCTCTGTTTATGGTAAATATTTTGTTTCTATGCTCTGCAAAAATCTCCACATACATATATGGACATTGACTATGCTGTTAGAAAGAACTTGAACTGAGGTAAATCCCAAGCAAGATAATTATTTTCTCCACTCTGTGAATGCTTTTGTGGCACAACTATAAAGGAGGGATTAAGGTATGACTGCAGTGGCTTTTTAAATCTCTTTAGAATTTTGAGCACTAGATATGCCTCAAACAAAAACCTAAAAACCACATATTTGAAAATCCTCTTGTACTCCTGGGTTTTGCTTTAGCAGAGACCTTGAAATGCTGTGGCTGAACGCTAAAGTCTTCCTGGGTCCAAATCTTAGGGATTCGACACTATGAGGCTGGAAGCCGTTGTCTGAACCTGGTGTTCAGGCATAAGATTCTTGTTCAGCAAGATGGCTCTGGGCACAGGGCACTCTGGATGTATGGCACAGGCCCTAGTGCACAGCAGGTAACTACCAAATGGCAGCCATTCATGTGAAAAGCTTTAACCTGGCCAGCATGGGAAGAAGAAAAGTATATAAATACAGAGTACCTTTCTATGAGCAGCATTTTGTCTTAGCCAGAGTATTCAATTCTTAGATTTGACTTAGTAGTGTATTTCTAGAATTATGGTTAGCCTAATCACATATGGCTTTGAAAGGGGATGGAGAAAGGAGGAGGTAGAGGAAATGTCAGCTAAGGTGAAGGGTATATGAAGCTACTTGGGATCCTATGATCTTGAACCCCAATACAAAATATAATAAGAGTGGATTTTGAAACACATGTTATATATAAGAATCGAGGGGGGTGGTATATACCTCCAGCCAAAGGATTAAGCAGGGATGAGGGCAGTGGGTAAGGGGATGGAGGAATAACGGCTCTGTTAACCAAATTAAGAGTATATGCAGAATCTTTAAGAAACCCATTATCCTAGTCTGAAAACTAATTAAAAAGTATAACCAAAATCCAGGCAGTGGTGGCACATGTCTTTAAGCCCAGAACTCAGCAGGAAAAGGCAGGTGGATCTCTAAGTTTGAGGCCAGCCTGGTCTACAGAAGAGAGTTCCAGGATATATCTATCGTGGAGTTTAAACAGAGGAAACACACATGCATAAAAATGCTTTTCCCAGAGGACATGAGTTTTAAATGAAAACCTGTGTTACCTGAGACACAGTTTCCCTTCCTATAGGTTATTGGTCAGGAAGCCCAGAGGCACTCAAAAAAGTATGGGATATTGCCATTGCTCTTGTAACTAGATGGTAAGACTTTTTTTTTTGCTTGAAGGCACCCACACTTTGATTATAAGACAGAGAGAGACAGATCTTGAGCTGAGCAGGAAACACTTCTTATTTCTCATAACAGCAAGAGCTGTGCAGGCTACCAGTGGGGCAGGGCGGGGAGCATAAATAGTCTTATCTAGAACCCTATCTGGCAATACTGACCTGGCAGACAAGATGTGCCCATTGGTGCAATGGTGACAAGACTGTTAGGATAACCATTTACTCTCTGATTGGTTTGAGGTCTGTTACACAGAAGGGAATTCAGAAGTGGTAAACTCAGTCAGAACTCATCGCCATAATTTTCTTTCTATGAAATAAATTACTTCTACAGGAGGGAAAAGACAATTAAAACAACTTTTTGGTCACTGTTTAGAGATAGGTTTCACAGATTAAAGTCAGTGAAACAAATTATTTTAGAGTCTATTCTCTTCAGACATTGGAAAAAGCTCCTTGGGTGCAAAATTGTATTTAGTTCTATATTCTCTTGAATAATGTTTAGACATTGTTTTGTTTTTGTGTTTTTGAGGCATGGTTTCTCTGTGTAGCTCTAGCCATCTTGGAACTCATTCTGTAGAGCAGGCTGTCCCTGAACCTGGAAATCTGTCTGCCTCTGCCTCTCATGTTCTGGAATTAGAGATGTGTGCCACTACTGCCTGGCTAGACTTGTTTTTTAAATGTCTGTTATTGACATCAAATTATTTTTACATAGACTTTGGATTAAGGTGAATTTTCTTGTTTTGCAATTTGAAGACACACACACACACACACACACACACACACACACACACACACACACTGAAAAAACAAAACCAAAAAGAGATGGAGTAGATTCTTCCTCCTCTTCATGCCCATGCTGCTTGACTATAAACTTGCTTGAGTGGTATGGGAGGATCAATGGTGCATGATCCTCCCATGGCTCCTCCAATGGGCATGTCCTGGTTTTCCATCCAGATTTGGTGCTGATTTAGGTTAATAGAGCTATGTCCTTTCTTATATCAGGGCTTCTTTATGAAGCTATAGAAGTACTCTGAGTAATAGCAAAGCCTTCTGCTTGAAAATTACAACCCAGGGAATCAAGCCAGAAAGGCATTTTGGCCAGTCGCACTTCCATCTGTTAGACCTGTGAGACTCCATGACCTTTTCATCCCTCCCCACCTAAAAACCACCGTGTTCTTCTGCATCAGTCAGCCACTACGACGTTCAACAGTAGATATAGCCATTTTGTTAATGCTTTTTGAATGTAGAACTGAGTTTTTCCAAGGTCAGAAGCTCATGAAAGCTCACTCAGAGTTTCATCGGATAGAGAGAGTCCATAATTCACTAACCAGAAATGAAGAACATTAAGTACAACCCAAGGACAAAAGAAGCAATCTGTCAAATTGCTAGTCCTGTGGTTCCATTTCTTTCACAGGTGACAGCTGCCAATCAGTTAAGACTTTTGAAGTATTCATCATTCGTAAGTTCCATCAAAAGGCAATTTTAGCTGTCTTAATTTAGCACTAATCGAACTATTCCAGAATGAGATGACTTTTGGAGAATAATATTGAAAACATTGCTAAACATGGAATTGGATGGAGTAGTTAACAGGCACAGGTATTTCTAGAGATGTTTTATGAAAAAATTCAAACAAATTTGTCTTTGATGGAAAGTGACCAGAAACACTATTATTGCAGAAAATTATCCAGTAAGTGGGAAACCAAGTCCCAATTCATGTATTGCCAAATGACCCATTGAGGGATATAGCACGGGAGTAGAATTTAGTATTCTGCAGCAAAATTGATAATATGAAGAGGGTGAGGGTAGCTTTATCTCCCTCTGTGTGTATATGGATGTATATAGAAGCACATTATATATATATATATATATATATATATATATATATATCCCTATCATTTTAAAGTAAATGAAAGTAAATGGTATTTGTTAAGTACAAACTCTCTGAAGACCTTAAGATAATTAGCTTTGTCTTAATTGGTTTCCTTATCCTCCTATTATAGTCTTATTCTACTTAAATTACGTTCTTCTGATTTGAGTCCAATAATATGGTCTTGGATACGACTGTAAGCAGCAATATGGTATATTGATTAGGAGCCTCCATCCAAGATGGGAGATTTTAATTTCAGAAAAAATTGCTACACAATGTTAAGCTGTTGTAGTTTATAGTTTGATGTGACTGTACAGTGTGCAAACAAAAGATATTATCAAAAATAAGTCTATCTTTTCTTTGAGGCACCTTACTATGTACTCAGGTTAGCCTCAAACTCATAATCCTACTGCCTCACAGTCTCCAGAGTGCTGGTGTTGCAGACACACACCACTATAATGGGCTAAGAGAATTGTCTTACCTGTATTTAATCATAAGATGGTTTGATTCTAGACCAGGGATGCCCAATAGAGATAAATGTGAGCTATATATTTTAAGGGTTTTTAGAACCCAGGTCAAAGAAGTAAAATAAAAGTCAAATGAGTTTAGTTTTAAGATAAATTTTATTAAGGTCAATGTACCAAAATATTAATGTTATGGTTATTAATTAATTAATGATACTATATGTTTTTTATAGGCTTGTACGTTTGAATACCTGGTTCTCAAATGGTAGCACTTTTTTGGGAGGTTGTGAAACCCTACCTAAATTATTCATGGGATAATTAGAGGGTTATAGTCTTTCCTACTTTCTGCCTTATCTCCGTTTTCTAAAATGCCCAGTTGTAAGGGATGTGAGCAAGTGTCCACTGCTACAGGTTTGAGGGAGTCTCCTTTCGTTATATCTTTTCTGTTGTGAGAGGCTGTACTTGAAACCATGAGTCCAAATAAATATTTCCCCCTTGCCTTCCTTCTTGTGAGGTGTTTGGCCACCATAAGAATTAAGAATAACTAATATACAAAGAGGAGGAGGGGGAAGTGAATATGGCAGCTCAAAAACCATTACATACATTCTGAAATTCTCAAAGAATAAGTGAAAATATTATACTGAAAGTCAAAGTAATGAATACACAAAATTGGTACCAGATATAAAGTCTGTGCTGTGACTGCCTACCTCACTGTTTGATTTACAAGCCTTTGGAACTGAATTGTGGGAGGAATGAGGAAGAGTTTAGACTTGCCTGCTAGAAAAGTCCTAAAGTGCTGTAAGATTAATGGGCCGTTAAGGAGGAGACTCAGAAGACCAGTATGCTGATAAAAATGTGAACAGTAAAGACTAGTCTTATAAAGTTGGAGAGAAAAACGAAGACTGTATCAGGAACATGACTAGATATCATTCACGCTACTTCTTGACTGCATTCTGTGAATGTCCCTCCCCCCCCAAAAAAAACCTTCCAGTGATAGTAAACTTAAAAGCAATGGATTAAATTTGCTTAGTAGAAATTCCAAGACAATAAATCATTCAGCCAGTGGCATTGTTTCCACTGCATTTACTCAGATTTCAGTAAAAGAGATTCAAGAAAATGGAACAGAAGATGTGAGAAAAGTTTTTGGTGAGGGAAGGACTTAGAGTTGTAGGCAGGACCTGTGCTGACAGAGATTGTATTATTAAAATGATTAGTGCCGTTCAGAAAACTCATACTTTGACCCAGTTATGAAGACCTCCATGGAGTAAACACACCTGCAGAACTTTCATTAATAAAAACAAGAGTGTTTAAACAAAGAGACTCTCTCCTAGGGCAATCCTTCTCAGCAGGGCTTCCTAGAGAAGTCTTTTCATAGGTCATCTTTGAAAGCACATGGAGTAGTGGTCCAATGGGGTTAGGGCATGTGTCTAGCTATTAGCAGAAACTGACATAGCCCATATGATACTGATTTTATAGGCGTGAAAACTGTAAGAGTTAGAGGGCTATAGAGACTTGTGTCAAGGTCCCAAAACGCCAACAAGGTTAGATGATATGAAGTAACGTATGATTCCCCTATAGGGTTTCCAAGGCAGCTACATGTGAAACTGTAAGGGTGGAGATGCATGTAAGAGGCTCATTGAGGAGAGATCAATGTATCAGGAGGAACTAGACTGAGATAGGTAGAGAGGTACGTGGGTAGGTAGGTAGATAGATAGGTAGATAGATGGATAGATAGATGGATAGATAGATGGATGAGAGCAAGCATGTGTGTTGCAGGCAACAAAGGTGGAAGAGTGAGCAGCCCAACCCTGCTTACAGTCCAAATGATGCCGTCACTATCCCACAGATACCACTCATGGGCTTTGAGGTTTGATTTTGCCCTTTTGAGTTTTGCTCTGGTATTCTTTCAAAGATAATATTTAATCTATTCTATTGCATTATAAATACATGTTTATTTATTTATTTTAACTGAAAATAGATTCCTCTCTCATACCTTACCCCAGTTTCACCTCCCTCCACTCCTTCTAGCTACCCCTCACCTTCCCTCTCCCACAGATCCATTTCTCCTCTGTTCCCTCTTCAGAAAAGAGCAGGTCTCTAAGGGACAACAACCGAACAGGACAATACAACCAAACAAGATGCTAAGTAAGACAAGACAAAAAGCCCTTATATAGAGGTTGGACAAGGCAAGCCAATAGCAGAAAATTAATTCCAAGAGCAGGCAAAAGAGAGATACACACCTGCTCTCGCTGTTAGGAGTCTCACAAAACCACCAAGCTATCAGCCATAGCATGTATTCAGAGGACCTGGCAGAGACCCATGCAGGCTCCAAACTTGCTGCTCCAGTCTCTGTGAGCCCATAGGAGCCCTGCTTAACTGATTCAGCGGGCCATGCTCCCCTGGTGTCCACCATACCGTCTGATTTCTAGAATATTTCCTCCCCTTCTTTTGAGAGGAGGGACTTGAAGGCACTCTTTAATTTAGACTCGTTCTTTGCGTAATGACTGGCTGTGGGTCTCCACACTCCCTCCCATATGCTGCCAAAGGAAGCCTAGCTGTTGATGGCTGAATAAGGCACCAATCTGTGAGTATAGCAGATTATCATTAGGAATCACTTCTTGTATTTTATTTTATTTTATTTTTTCGGTTGTCCTGTTTAGTTCTGCCCTAGGTTTCTGCTGTCCAGTCTCCTATTCCTGACCATCCACACAGTACAGAGAGCACGGGCTCCCTCTTGTGGAGTGGGCATTAAGTTAAACCAAACATTGGTTGGCGGAGGAGCAGGAGTTCAAGACCACTTACGAGCTCTTGGGAAGGTCTTTCCTTTGACTGCCCTGAAAATCTATGTCTGAAGTGGATGTAGGAAGGTGGGCCCTCTCTGGAGACCTATTGGATTCAGGACATTTTGTGAGCAAATCTACCAGTCTCATAATTTGTTAGCTGGAGTGATAATCTCTGTAGTAACCCACACAGGATTAATATCACTGTTTGTTTTTTTGTTTAACTTTTTCACTCACTCCAGTTAATTTCACATGTCAATAGCTACTCAGTACCTTCTCAGGTGGTTCTGTGGACACGGATCTCTGGTTTGTTGTGCTGTCCCCTTCCTTTCTGTCTCCTCATTTAATGAACTCACTGGGGGTACCTTGCCTCCATTAGGTTGTGGTTAGATAGCCAGTTCTTTTGTCTTCTCTATGGAGTCACTGGTTTAATTAGGAGGTTCAGGGATTTGGCAACAGGTGGTCTGACCCTCAAATTTAGGGGGTGCTTCAGAGACTTTTAGCAATGATAGAACGACCCAGCTCACTCACTGTTTGGAGTTGACCTTAGTGGAGCGGAGAAGTTTTCCATTTTATCTTTTACTGGCTGTGGTTAAGAAACAACTGTAGAAGAGTTGCTTTAAGTCATGGAGTTCTGAGTTTCTAGACTCTGTTCTTTCTTCTTTCAAGTTTCCTTTTCTTAAAAAAAAAAAAATTGTTATTGCTGTCTGTCTGATTATGGAGGTACCGGGGCATGCCATAGGGTAGATGTGGAGGCAAAGAACAATTTTGTTCAAGTTGTTTCCTCTTTCTACCCTTGCGAGGGTGCCAGGCATCCAACACAAGTGCCATGCTTTTGAGACAAGTGCCTTTACCCATGGAGACGTCTCCCTCTCCACTCCCTTTATTAAATTGGCTAATTGTTAATAACCTAATTTGGTTTTTTTTTTTGGTAAACATATGTAAAACAAGGAAACTAACATTCATCATTAAATTTGGGTGATATCTAGTCCTAGGACTATAAGTTGATCAGCATTGTCTGCTTGCTAAGTTGTCATTGGAAGCAATGTCAATAGATGCCTTACTATGTTTAATAAGCTCACTAGTCTCAGGGCCTGCTTCAGGAGTGTCCTTCCTGGCTCTCACCTGCCTGGATGCCAATACTGCCTGTACACACATAGTATGTGCATGGTTTTATAATACATCTTATAAATAATGTCATATAAATGACAACACGCCACATCTAGCCACCGTCTCTACCGTCACTTAGCATATGCCAGGCTGGGATACGCTGACGGCCGCCCCCGCTTGAAACTTATTTCTCTCATTATGCTCAGTCAGAGAGACTCAAGCTGATAAGACGCTGGCTGGTTACACAGCCCCACAGTTCCGTGTGGGGGAAGGTGACAAATAATGCCAGAGGTATAAAACCCGAAGGCGACTCTTTAATCAGAGGCTGTGTCTCATTTGCATTCTAATTGAGCTTATGGTGCCTTTTCTTTTTACTTGAAACGTTTACCAAGCAGTATGTCTAATAATCTTTTCACAGTTTATTTGATATAATCTTTACAAAAAAAAAAACCCTTTTGCTTTATGATTACACGTCCATTCAAGCCTCTGCTTTTGTAGCTTTTAGTTTCAAAGTAAATGGGAAGTTTTATGATAAAATATCCACATACGAACAAGTATTTCTACAAAACTTTGGAATACTTTTGAAATATTGTTGTCACTAATGGGCTATGCCTCTGTATTACATCTTTTTAAAAACATTTTATTAATTCTTTAAGAATTTCAAACATGTTTTGATTATATTCATCTCTCTCTCTCTGTCAAATCTTTCCAGATATGGAGGGATTTTTTTTTTTAAACTAGTAGCTAATAATAATAACTAATAACTAACTTACTGGCTTCCCAGTCTGGGACAAAGACATCTTATAATTTTTCACCCGTCACTGATAAACATAATTCTCACTACAAAGAGGATGAGAGAGGAGTTATTTTGAGCTAATGCACATGCCAATGGCCTGGGAGCGTGGGTACAGGCTGCTCCCAGTCACGTGTTCCAGGGTGGAGGCAGTGATATGCACTTCTGTAGTCATCAACAGAAGACAGCCACAAATCAAGACATTTTCTAAACACATTGAGGAGCATTAGGGAGGCCGATCACAGCACAGTGAGGAGACCTGTGTGTTGGGTGCTAGAGATCATCTGGCGACAGCTGCAGCTTGTAGTGTAAAAGTTAAGTGTCTGTTAGGCTTTACCTGATTGTTGAAAGGGTGGTAGGTCAGGCAGACACAAAGGTACCTATTAGTGGCTATTGTGATGGATAAAGGTGACCCAAGGTAATGTGGCTTGGGATCTGCAACATTCTAACTTTCTTATCACCAGAGTTGTAATCATTATCACTCATCCCTGAAGAATCTTTTGGAAAATTACTCTTCTTACATTTGTGCATATTGTGTATGTGGGAGGGGCTTGGAGTACAATGTCACCATACATATGTGGAGGTAAGAGACAATTTGAGAGAGTTGGATCTTTCCTTCCATGTTTCATACGTCCAGCAGATGAAACTCACCTGGTCAGGCTTAGTGGCAAGCACCGTTACAGAAACTTCAGTTCAGTTTCCTCCCCAGTCAGCAATGCTCCCATGCTAGCTGCTTTTCTGTGTCACCCTCTTTTCAATTTTGAATTAGTTGCATTAACTGGAGTGCAGGTGGCAGGAATCCAACTCAACTGAGGTCCACAGATCTACCCCGACTCTACCTCTGACCTCCCCATCCTGCACCTCTGGCCGTCCTCTCCCAATCTCTTCGCTTTTCTCTTAGCTTAGAAAGGCTTTCACTGTGTGCTTGGCTAAACCGCTGCTGGGTAAACCCTGGTTTCTCTCTTTTCAGCTTCCTCAGGGTAAGGAAGCACCTTCAAGGGGTCTCAAGAACTAGTGAGACCCCCTTCTCACTAACTAGGTTAGATCTAGTTTAGATTTTATCTAAACTAAGAATTGTGATTGTCTAGGGTCTCATGATCTTACTGATATGAGACAACATTATGAACCATTCTTGATTATGGGATACAACTGTAAATAGACTAATGGTCAAAAAGTTGGAGGTCAAATTTATGGTTTAACCACTGTACTGAAGTTTCCTGGGCCAGTAAGTAAAAAAGGAGCTCATGCTAGGTCTAAAGAAGACAAGGGCTATGTTGAGAGTTAGTAGAACAGGGTGTGTTGACCCACACTTGCAAACCTAGCACTAGAGATGTTGAGGCAAGAGGTTTATGTCTTTGAATCCAGCCTAGACTTCACAGTGAGCTACAATTCATCCTGGGATAGATAGCAAGGCCATAAAAAACTAAATAGTACAGAGTAACAACAAAGCTAAACCAAACCAAACCAAGGTAACCATGGGAATGGGTAAGAGAAAAGTGAAGTGAGGAGAGGAAGAGAAACCAAGGGAAAGAAACTGACACAGGAAAATCCAGATAGCAACACAGGGATTATCAGTGTAAGTAGAAGACTGAATAAAACTACTGTCTTGCACTGTGAGTCGGTGTTTGTGTCATACAAAAAAAAAAATGTACCTAAAGCCATTCCCACAGTTTCGATGCACATGCTATCGACGTTATTATTATGTTATTGATCATGTTGTGTTATTAACTATGCCATTAACAGGTTATTGACTATGTTAACTATACAATTCAGCTTATGAATTGTCCGTGCGAAGATAGATAGTTTCTAGTATAGCACATTTCCTCTGTTGAGTGTAGACTCTTCAGACTCTACTGATGAAACATCTTCTTGGCATAAGCAACCCTGGTTGTGAGGACAAAGACATGTCTTATTCCTCATTCAATCTTTAGAATGAATAGTTCTAACTGGAGCTTCTAGGATATTTCATCTATGTCCCAGATAACTTTCTATTGCCCATGTTTGGGTTCCAGGCAGTAGCCATAGGAACATCTCATCTACTGTTGCTTCCAGAGGTCAGTGGACCACTTCACACAACCGCATCTGATTGTAAAAAAGCTAATGAAGATAGATTCTGGATCCCTTGTTGGGATCATGTTTTCAGGATACGCTTCACCTTCTAAAAAACAAAGTGAGATTTTTTTTTTTTGTTTCCCACAGCCTGTCTCTAAGCACATCAACTAGTCACACACCTTGCCACATTCTTTATATGTTTGTAAGACGCATGCACGTGTTGGAACCAGGTGAGGCAGAGAGGGGATGCCAGGTGCACAGCAGCTCCGGTCATAACCACAGACAGGAGCTTCATGGAATTACTCCAACAAGCTATTTCATTAGTAGAGTCTGTAATAGAAGAAGATGTAGTAGAACTGTAATAGAGTGCAGTGTAACAGAACTGACCAGCCTTCACGTAGAAAATCGTTAGCTTGATTGCGTAGCTATGTGCTTTCTTAGCACGATAGTGACCATTGTGCTGGTTGTAGTTACGTTCCATGTGTGACATAAACACCACGTGATCTGGGGGGAGGGGGGAGAAGTCAAACTAGAACCACCAAGGGAAAAACTGATGAAAACTTAAGAGTGTCGGGCTGGTGAGATGGCTCAGTGGGTAAGAGAACTGACTGTTCTTCCAAAGGTCATGAGTTCAAATCCCAGCAACCACATGGTGGCTCACAACCACCCATAATGAGATCTGATGCTCTCTTCTGGTGCATCTGAAGACAGCTTCACTATACTTACGCCGGGTGGTGGTGGCGCACGCCTTTAATCCCAGCACTTGGGAGGCAGAGACAGGGTTTCTCTGTGTAGCCCCGGCTGTCCTGGAACTCACTCTGTAGACCAGGCTGGCCTCGAACTCAGAAATCCGCCTGTCTCTGCCTCCCA